>QVOA01017946.1:0-71776 GCA_014825685.1 Pseudomyrmex cubaensis | reverse complement strand
AGAGAGAGAAAGCAAAACCGCGGGAGGTTTTCTGCTCGCTCCTGCGGAGGATTATCCGGGAACGTAGAATGTTAGATTAAATCGGATTAAATTGAATGAGGAACTAGCTTCAACATAAAAAACTTTTCTCTAACGAGAAGAAAAAAAGATAAGAGAGTCTTCGTAAATATTTTAATTATGCATTATCGTTGTGTAAATTTCGCAGAAAAAATTGCGGAACGTTGTGAAACAGTTTTCCTTGGAATCGCGCGCGAACGGAAAAAACTATATTAGGTGGTCACGTTAGCATGTACGACGTGCGGACGTATAGGCAGCTACGAAATTCGCGAATACCTAAAAATAGTCGAAGATCGTGCAAACACTCGAGGCACCATTAGCCGTTACTATTTCCAGACAGCTGCTCTTTAAACAGCAGAAGTATTGGAGGAAATATCGGCGTGAATTTATCAGCTCGGGTTAACTTTCTTTGCTCAACGACGTTACCATATTTCCGACCGATTTCCTCCGTCTCTCTCTCTCTCTCTCTCTCTCCGTTCATACCCACCCATTTGCTTAAATCATTTCGCGATTCCTCCGTCGGCACGTGTCTAATATAAATATTTACGCGGCCCAAGCCAGAGCCTGACATCACGTTCATTTTCGGTTTTCCGACAAAGATCGACTCGCCTTGTTCTCAATTTCCGTCGGCTTTACTTGGCTAAAATTACCCCCGTCCGAGTAAACGCCATTGTGCGAATATGAAGGTGAGTTCGCGAGCTGTGCGAGCGTATTGTCTCGAATCTTCACGCTGAAAATTCTGTCTCAAGCTTCCTTGCGGACGATGTTGTAATTCTTGACTTTATTTAACGGACCGTATCGAAGCTCTCACCGCGACAGCGCAACTGTCAGTCAAAACCGGGTCAATAGAGTCTCCCCTCGTAATCGTAACATGTACACGTCGATATCGAGCGAACTTTTTCCGTTATGTAATTTACACGCGAGCTTATCGGATTTTGCACAACCCTGCCGCGCTCGTTCGCGCGCGCAAAAAGCCAGATCGGAAAACGGCGAGAGAGGAGAGAGTTCCCGGGTTGAAGGGAAAATATTCTGGGAGCTATTCCGCCACTGCGCGGGATTTTGTCAGCGATAGGTCGGGTCCGCTTCTACGCGCTCGGGCGTGGAAAGAGTGTTTCCCTTCCTCCGGTGCGTTTAGGGTATTGTCGTCGGTATCTCGAGCGGGCAACGGCCACATCAGGCTTTGTGTTTCTGCCCCAGTTTCTGCGTAGATTCGCACGCGCGTTTCGTGGCACATTACGGAGGTAGGCGGCGGCGTAGGACGATAAAACATTCACGCGTTTTCTGTGTGTTGTGCCTCCCCGCGCACGTAGTGTTAGGCACGTGTGAGAGGGCACATGCCTCTCACCTTGAGTTAAAAATACTCGGTTACACATATCGCGCATGGCGGCGCGCGGTTGTATACGACTGATTTTTTGTCGGCCGCGAACTTCGCCGCAAACGCGCGCGCAGCGGTTTGCGCTTTATGAGATTCTCAGTACAACACGCGCTCCGCGCGCGTTGCGTGAAGTTGCTCCGATCGATGACCCCGCGAGCGCTAAGCGTTGCACGAGATATTCTTCTCGCGAATCCGCTTCTTGACCGAGAGAGAGAGAATCGTGATGGGAGAATCGTTAAATATCACATTCAAGTTGCGGAATAAGAGATTTGTCTATTTTCTTATTATTTTCCTGCGTAAAAGAATAAAAAAGAATTGTTTAAGCGTTTGGAATTAAGTATCCAAGGATGAGAAATTAATTAGAAATTATTAATTTCGAGCAAGAGCATCGTACGCTCAGTTCTTTGGTAAGCTAAAATTAAATAAAGGAGCAGTAGAGTGAACAAGTTTTTTTCGGTGATACATATATATACATTTACGCGTACGTACGCGCGTTTCATGCCTGGAAGCGCTCAATTCTAATGTCTTTTCTCAGTAGCTTCTGGAAGTTCGTTCATTTATATCTAGCCGGCGCAGAAAGCACTGTCGGTCCGGTCGTTTCGGATACTAAGATCGCGAGAAGAGAGAAAGAGAGGTTTTTTCAGTCGCATTCAGCCGACATTAGCGTCGCACTTGGCGGCAAAGCGAAAGAGACGGAAGTCGAATGTGCGAAAGAGAAGTGAAAGGGAGAGAAAAAAAAAGCGAGAGAAAGGAAGCCCTTTCTATCTCTCTGGTAGGAAGGCTAAAGTTTGTAACTCTATTCGGGTGAAAGGGTCACGAAAGAGAGGGGGTATAATTCTGGTAGAGAGGCTATGACGAGCCAGCCAAGTTGGCCACCTCCAGGAGACGCCTTCAAAGACTCTTCCGCTAATTTGATGATCCTCCAAAGGCCTGGGCTGCAATCTGCCGCTCGGCTCGTGCTTCTCCAGACATGGGCCTGAAGCCGATCTCGCTACGTCGTCGTCCCTTTGGCCCGGAGGGAACCGCTTCGCGAGAAGCTAAGCGCCGAGCTTCTTCACTTTTCTCGTCTATACCTCTCAACCTGCGCTTTTTTTCCGTCTGCAATTAAAAGGGCAGCATGCATTGTATCCGACCTGCGCGTAGAATAAAGCATTATGAAGTTTCTCAGAGAACAAGAGAAAGAGAGAGAGAGAGAGAGAGAGCAAAGCTTACGTTTCTTCTCACTGCAAGCGTTGCAAAGTTGTAAGATTTTCATATACTTTTCATATATTTTTATAAAATTATACCTATTAAATATTTTTGAAAAATATATTATGCGTATATATATCATTTGAAAAGAAATGACAAGAAACGATTGTAAAGAAAATTAAATTAATTAATAATCAAAATATACATTATAATGACGTTAAAGTTATAGAAGAAAAGATAAATTTCGCGTTTTGCATTTTTTACTCTTTAAAGAAAATTACATTATATTGTGCGCGCAACATTTTGCGGTAGTGCAAGTTGTCGTACAACGTATCCGTGCTTTCCGAAGATCCTCTTGTGCGGCTCGCCCTATATGTATTGAATGTCTCGTGTGCGAGACCTGCTTAATTCCGTGGGCAATTCGTTCGAGTCTCGTACCACGGGGATTACGGGGAGATCTGATGAGTTCCTGTCGGATAGGGTTTCGGCGCGACTCGCGCTGCAGAAGAGCCGGGAGAACCTTCCAGAGATTCTAGAGAAGAAAGGAGAGGGCGAGAGCAGCGAGGATGAAGGAGGCGGCACAGAGGACTGGAAGAGAAGCTGGGTCAGCGTCACCGGAGTGTATAATTGGCTTGATTGTCGGGTTCTAATCTGGTTCTGCTCCTGGCCGCTGTCGGAGCGGGACGTGTCCAGCCTGCTGCTGGACGGTAGAAGGGTCCGGGAAATACGAGCAATGCGGCCCGCTTTTCTGGTCCGTTTCCTTATTTGTAATACGTCCTCCTTCAAGCTTAACACCGGGTTAATCTGCAACACGCCACGTTGCCATCCGCCCCGCTAATGGATCAAGGAGAGTTTTCTGCACGAAAAGAACCGCGCGCGCGAGAGTTTCTCTCGCCCGCGCACAAAGGGAACTCGCGACCAGTCATTATACGTTAAAAAAATTAGAGAACCAACTGAAAGCCCTGGGCTAAAGCTAATCGTCAAGAGAGAGCGTTATCGCGGTAATGAATCGTGACAAGTCATAAAACTGAGTTACGGCATCGCTCGCAATTAGCCGTCGAGGCATAAACAAGCTTTTCTACTGAAAGCGACGTCGCGCGCGATTGTTCTATCTGCCTTTATAATTTTTTGCGATTCCATCGTCGCAAACTTTTATTACCGCACTCGCTCTCGTGCTCTGTAACGGGAGAGCCATGAATGCTTATTGAAAAAATTCCAAACATGCATTATTCCGCTTGGAAATAACGACCCGTATTTTTCCTACTTTTTCGTCGACGAAAAAATAATCGTTTTTGTTTAGATTCTCTAACGAGATCTGTTTGAATTGCGCTGTCAAACAAGGATTCGAAGTGAAAAGTATTATATAGAGGCGATATCGGGGATCACAGCTGATTAGCGACGCTCCACTCTTATTTTACAGTATTTTCGAAACTATGTATCAAAAACGTTCGCGTTCATTTCTCACCGAAGTCCGTTTTCCGTTTGTATTTAAGATTACCGAATCCTTTCCGCGAATACATATACATATATATATATATATACGTTCTCCGTCTGATTTTCCAGCGTCTCGTGTAATGTTGAGTTTGCTTTGCGCGAACTTAGATGATTCTCGCGAGCGAAGACCTCCCCAAGAAATCCGTTACCATCGTTAAAGTAGAGATTGGAATTGAGGATAATGAAGCAGCATCGATGATGGATAAGATAAATAGAGCGGCTAAGACAGCCCGTGTCCTGAGGCGCGCTACCATCTATCCTTCGGTATACGTACATCCTTTTTGCGAGGTTTGGTTACGCGATAATGAGAGAAGTGGCCAAAGGTGGTGTGCCGAGTTTAAACCGACGTCGTCGGTGTGCCGAAGAAGAAGAGAGGAGATATTTTCGGAGACGGTCGGGAAATTGCCTGTCCAATTGAATCGCAAACAATATGAAAATTTGTTCGAGAGTTTTGATTATACAAAGGAGGCTACGCGGTAGACGTTGGCGAAGGCCGCCCTGGCGGAAAGAGGGGGAGAGAGGAAACGAGTGGGAGGATAAAAGAGACGCGGACACATCCAGCGCGCGATGGCGGAGCGAGACGGAGAGTCTTGGAGACGCGCGGCGGAAACAATGGGCGACCATCAGACTTGCAAAGCGCGGATCGCATTTTTACTTTCAAATTAAATTATTTTCCCCGTTTCGTGTACGATTAATGCTCTTCAATCCCCAAGCACTTTTTAATCGTCGAGCTCTTTCATTGATATTAGACCATCGGTCGTTCCGCTCTCATATCGACGACAAAAATTATCTTGCTTTATATGTTCATTTAGTTGTTTTAGTCGGAGAGTACCTGCAAATTATAAATTGCGGAAGCCAAATTGCAATTTACATGTGAAATATAAAAATCATTACAATTGTTCAAGAACGATACGTGATATGTAAAAGTATCAATAATAGCATATTTATTAATAAATAAAGGGGAATAAATTATGAGATAAAATTGATATTGATTAACGAAATTTGATATTATAATACAATCATGTGATCTTGCGCGCATATCCCCAACAAATTGTTTTAATTTATTTATTCATGCGTCACAGGTTATTTATTATTGGCATGAATTATTTATGTCGAATAGAACACCGCATAGTTATCGCTGAAATGTTAATACAAATTGTTGTAAAATGTAAATTCTCTTTGTACCGACAGTGTGCGTTGTATCCGCACGTAATATACAACATTTCCGCCGCGATTTGTTTCTCAGCATCAATACGAAGAGTATCCTTGTGAACTTTCAGACCTTTTTTTTTCTTGTATATCACGTCAAAAAAGAAAATGGTTTTCACTCTTACAACAAGTCATTCTCTCATATTTCGCGAAGCGTAAGGATCAGACCGTTGCGGGTAATTTCATTTCGAAGTCGAAAGGTGACGTAATCGCGCGAGTCTGATCGAAATGGCATAAAGTCGATGGCACACGTTCGAAAGGCGAGAAATGACGTGTGTATGTGTGTGTGTGTGTATGCGCGCGCGCGAAGATACCGCGATATACTTCACCGCACGCGGCACAATTCACGGACGTGAGGCGCGAGTGTATGACGACCGCGTTATTATGGCAGTATTGAGAATAGCGGTGCCACGTGAAATGTAAAAGGGCTCTTTTGGAGAGCGCGCGCGCATACACACTCACACACACACACACACGTGTACATCATGTACGAGAGCGAGCAGTCTCTGTCGCGCGCGCCTCTGAAAACTGGGTCGCGTATATTTCGAGAATTGTCCCTTATCTCTCACGGCGCGTAACCACGAATTCGTTTTCCCATGAATTTCAATCGAGTCAATCGCGCCGCATCGACGCCCATTGACGCGCTACTTGTGTGTTACGTACGTACGTCGTCGTCGTCGTCGCGGAGTTGACTTTAAATTCCTCGTCCGTTCGTCGCGCTCGACGATCGACCGCGACGAGCGACGAGCGGCGCTTCCTTTGTGACGCAGATCAGCAAGGAAATGAGAAACGTCGAGAAGAAAGGGAACGGCCGCGTATTGTTTTTTCTTTCTTTTTTGTTTGTTTTTTTTTGTTTGTTTTTTAAAGAACCCATTGGTTGTTTTAAACGCGGGCGATGCGATAGCAAAAGAGTCCGTGGTAATGCGACGCGCTTACGGGCAAGTAAGTGCCCGTATTAATATTGAAACTTAAAACTACCTAGCGCGCATTGCGCGAGGCTCCGGCTAAAAGGGGAGTTTTCTACCTCGATATAAGGTTTTCCTTTATGTATGTCGCAGTCAATATTGCACGCGTTAAATGCGAACGTGAGTCTGCTTTGCTTTATCATATATTCCGCGTCGGGGGAGTATGGACCAAAGTACGGCCAGAGCTCGATTTTATAATCAAAGTGAACTAATAATCACCTTCACATGCATTATTGCCTCCGCTATAATGACGTATATTTCTGTTTTTTCGTACATTTTGCACGCTTGTTATTTTTTTTTTGTTTTTCAAAAAACTGCACGAAATACACGACTAAAAGCCCAGTTAAAAAGGACAAACTCGGCAATTCGCTGGAATTGCGTGTAAAAAAATTGCAGAGATTGCTCGCCCTGCGCGACTTTTGATACCGGTTTGACGGGCACGAGGCTTTTTATCGGATCGACCCACGCGCGTCAACGATAAAGTGGCGTGTGCGTATTAAAAAATCAAAACACCGAGGCAACGATGGAACGACTGTCAAGATGCAAAAAAGCGATACAGAGGACCGCGAGTTCATCCGGGATGAACCCGACGCGAATCGATGACGACTTTGTGCCCTAGCGTATAAACCGACCATTCGAGTTCTCTCATGCACACACACACACACATGCACGCGCGCGCGAGCGTGTGTGCGCGCGTACACGCGCGACCGACACGCGGAGATACGGTCGCTCACGCGTGCTTAAACGCGCGCATCGCACACGCGTCGCGTGTGAACGTGCGCGTAAACAGCCCACCCCCACACGAAAAGCCAGAGCGCGAGTTGAGTGCACCGGCCGAGGGAAAGAGAAGGGTGGGTAAGAGCGCAGCATTTAGAATGAGACGCTTAGACATAGTGAGAGAGCGAGATTGAGAGTAGCGCTGGAGGGTAGGAATGAGAGAGAGAAAGAGAAGAGGAGAAGAGGGAAGAGATGGCAAAGGTTTGGAGAGAGGCAACATAATGCGCGCGGTATACCGCGGCACTTCCGAATTACTCCTGCAAAATCTCCCCGCGTATTTGCATTCCCCCGCGGCGAGCACAGACAGAAATTAATTGCGTACTTGCGCGGAGCGACAATGAAACGTCGCTGCGCGGGCAATTCTCGTCGGCTACGCCGGAAATCAAAGACGTTCTCGGACGGGCACTCGGAAGTATCACCTACCGAAATTTCATTCTGTGACCGATTCGATTAAACCATCAAATATATACATATATATATATATATGTGTGTACGTGTATGTATGTGTGTGAAGTGAGAATGTGTACGTGTACACGTATGTGCGCGAAAGTTGGTCTTATGACAAAGAGATGAGTTAGGAGCGGATGCATCAGTAACGACGCTTGATCCTAACTTTCGTTAAGTAAATTTCCTTTCTCTGGTTATGTTCTAGGCAGAACTGTAATTTAGGAAGGAAGAGGGAAATCCTTAAGCCAGGTTTGCTTAATCTAGACTGTTCATCCTAGGGGCTTAGCACAATAGTTTCTACCTATGGTTTCTACATACTACTATAACCACTGTCCAAACAGTACAGCAATAATCCAACGGCGAAGTCACTCCATGTTAAGCACTGACAGTGGAGAATTTTCCAAATTGTGTTTATTCGCATTTACCTTATTACATATTCTCTCTTTAGATTGACGTTAATTTCGGTGTTTACGTGCAAATTAAATGACGATTCTCTTATCGCGGGGAGATAATTTATTATGCAATTTTACTTTTCATCCTCGCTGTGTAATAAATTTCAGCATTTCGACGCGATGTGTTTGTTTTAATAATTGACCGACTGAGATTCATATACGCAAAAAATCTACGCGGTCGCTTGTTTGCGTAATTAGTTGCGACGGTTACTCGACTCGCGACTTTTTGTCGCAGTTGCTAAAATTGGCAAGTGTTATATTCCGCGGTAAGGCGCGAGAACTTGCCCGAAGCGAGCTCGCCGCCGTCGTATATACGAAATATAGCGACAGGTCGTTTGCTGTTGTAGTGGCGTCGAATCACAACGACACAATGCGGAGTAGTTCTCGCGTATAGCGCGCGCGGCGGCGGCGGCGGCGGCGGCGGTCTCAGCATATTCCGCTTCAACTCCTGACGAAGTTCTCGCTCTTGGGTAATTACTTGTCCTTGCGGAGGAGTTACACACCAGCCGTCAGATGGTACAAGCGAAGCTACAATGATCATTGAATCGGATTAATCGCAGTCGTATAATCGTGACCACGTGAATGATAGATTCGATTAGATATATCGCTCGTAGATATCTCTCTTTCTCTCTTGTTAAATAAATTTAAAGACACGCTGCGTTCGCGTTTCTCACGAACGGTCAGAGTTGCGGTATGAGAACTGTTTTGAAAGTGAAGACGAGGAAAGAGGCGAAGTCCGCAAGTTTTTCGATCTTAAATAATCGCAATTGCGAGGTGTATGATCGTACGTTGCTTAGAGAATTCTATCCCTCCAACAACATTCGACGTGAACGTGATACCGCACCGACGGTAGTTTTTCTTTACTTGTTCTCTTCAAGTCCCGGTATGCCAAAGGGCACATCCCCTTCGGCGACTTGTTCCGTGTAATTAAATCCAGGCAACCCGACGAGATGTCGGAGCTTGATAAATGAAGTGTTTTGCCGGGGATAGGGTAGATTTCCTCTTCGTCGTCAGAGCCGAGGCAGTGGCGAGCGATGAGGTCGACGAAGCAAGGGGTCATGTGAATATTGCAGGACTTCGCACCTCTCATCGCCCGTCGTCGGACTCGTCGACACATTATTTAGCATACATAGACAGACGTGGTTTCTCACTCTAAATTATATTTTATAGGAGAGGGGGGGGGGCAAAATTTCTGCGATCATCTCTTTTGTCGCGATAGAAAAGAGACTACATTTAATTAATTGATTTGTTTTCTTGTAATTTATTACCGCACAGATTAAAATCGTGAAGTTTGCACACTGAGGGAAGAAAGAGTCGGTTATTTCTCACGGTTTTTTAAGCGTTTTATTATAAATTCCATTAGGTCGAATGATATAAGTCTTCCTAACGCATGTTTAATATTGTGCGTATTACAACGCGTCTGCGCCACGTGTAGCACGCGTGAGTCTCTAGCCGTTCTCACGAAGACAAATTTCCGCAGTAAACACGTCTGGATCACCGCCAACCGTACTTTTTTTTTTTTTTTCGGGGATAGGGAGGGGTTAGCTTTATCGCACTTCAGCTTATTCAGCCAACCTCAATTTTCAGAACAGGATTAATGATTCTCTTTATCCGTTACTTCCGCGATAAATAACGCTGGGACGGCGTTGAAACAATGCGCGGGCGCGCATTTCTGAAAGTATGGTAATTTTTTGCAGTACATAATTTACACGCCGAAAGGTTAATTAAGTGGCATCTCATTAGCGCGCGCGGGTTCTATAAATGCTTTTCTCTGCAAATAAACACCCATCCATTGCCAACCACCGCGTCGCGTCGTCGCGCCGTCCGCGCGCTTTTCGATCGATATCTCGCTTCTGTCCCTCTCCGATCATTATATTCAGACGCCCGGATACGTAATTCAAAGGCCCCGGTATATCTCGCGCGCGCGAACATATTTCAGCGTCGGTCCTCGACCGTGCGGCCTATAATCCCGAAGGATTTGTCGTACACATGTTTCCGCGCAAACTGTCCTCGAAATGTTCGATATCCCCTCGCGTGTACGTATCCATGGTGGCGGGAAGATCAATGTCGCGCGTTTGGTTGCGAATGTCGGATGATTTCTGGTTGCACCTGAGGCCGTCCGGTGAAGTTTCGCGCTTGTCACGCGCTGCGCCGCGTGATGAATACCCGCCCGCACCTGATACAAAATTCCGCCATTTATATTCGATCGATATTCGCCTGATAGCCGCGGACAGATTACGCGTTCCGTGATTCGGCCACCGAACCGCTCTCTTTTTCTCTCTCTTTCTGTGTTCTATCCTCCCCTCTCTCTCTTTCTCTATCACTTTCTCACTTCTTTTTTTTTTTTTACTAAAACTCACCGTTATATCGGAAATATCGATCTCGTCTCTTTCGCGGATGTGTTGGAGCTGCGGGCCTACACGTACGCCGTCGCATCGCGAATCCAGACGTCACCATCGCTCTCATCCCGCGCCACCCACCCTCCCTGTCCCTCTTCTTTCAGCCAGTCCTCAGGGTTTTTGCGCGCCACCACGAAACGTAATATTTCCACCGGTAGCCGCGTCCTGCCGGCTACCAATCTTCGCAGAAGCAATAATAGCGCACCGTTCGTCCGACTGTCCATTCGGACCATCCCCTCTCGCTCGTCGTTATTCCTCGCCATACATCGGCGGCCACCCCCGTTCTTCTTTACGCAGCTGGCCCGACGCTGGTCGGGTACGATGAAGAAGATGAAGAAACAGAAGGATGAGAGGGGGAATGAAACTCGCTCTCTCTCTCTCTTTCCATTTATACCTTCTTCTTCATCTCCTTCCCTCCCCTCTCTCGCTCTCTGTGTTTAGCATCGATATTTGCCTTGACAAAACGGAATCGCCTCTGCATGCCGACGAGTGGCAGCGACGCTTGGCTGTTTGAACTATAGTAATTTGAGGCAGGCTAATGAAAGTGCTGCGCAAACAGCCGTCGCGACGCCTCTCCCCGACGTCAAAGCCGAAACCTCCGACCACCAGCATGTTTTCCGTTGCGACCCTCTCCATTCGCGTCTCTCCCTTTTTCGATCCTGTCGCTTCTCTCCCTTCTCTCTCTCTCACGCAGATCAAAACTTTTTCGCGCGCGCGAAAAAGTATTCGCCCTTACAATGAAATATTTGAACACGTCGCGCGGAAAGTGCCGAGTTAATAATTAATAATTTTTATTGCGCAGGAGTAATACCGCTGTAATATATGTTATCTGTGTGTAATATAATATAAAATTAAGCGCGCGCGTGGGCGCGGATATTAAATGCGCACGCATGCACGCACGCACACACACACACATGCGCACAATCCACTTCAGCTTTTCATTATAATACATATGAGTTAACTGAGGTATTAATACATTGCTGTGTGTGCCATTATGTGCGGTAGAATGCCTGTATAATGCATAAAACACCATGCAATTCATGCCTGATCGGCCATTATATGTGTACCGTGCCGTGGGCGTAGTAGAGTTACGTAAAGCGTGTATTTTGTTTTTGTTTTTTGCAGTGCGGATCATTGTTACGTGTTATATTATCAATTTATTTTTTATGCGTAATAAAATATCGTAACGCGAATTTATATTATGCTGTCTGAAATGAATCGCGGAAAAAGACTCGCATGTAACTGGTGTCAATTTATTTATTTTAATCAAATATCGTAACGCAAATTATATGAATTGCAGAAAAAAAAGACAGCATCGCGCTCGCGCACACATACATTGTACATACGTACAACTGGCAGTGAGGTGATAGAAACGAGAATCTGAATTTAATTGGTTGACGAAGTTGGACGTAGTTTTCAGAAGAGAACGGTCGATTGCGTTCCGTTGCGTCATATTGCTGGCGGAGTTTTCTCCGGAATTTTTAAATTTCAAGTCTATTTGTTTTTTTTTTTTTTTATAAGTTACATCACAATACGCGTGAAGAGCCGTATACGTTTTTGTTATTTCTCCGCGCGAATGTATACATATCTTCGTTTTCGCGCTCGTAGACAGAGAGGAGGTAGATTTTTCGGAACATTTCGCACGTACATTCACATATAGACTCGTGCGCACTTCTGTGTATTTCCTCGCGGATGCCAAAGAAAATCTTCGGACGGAGTATTGTTTATTGGACGTTCGATCTTGAGACGAGTTCCGGGAAACGACGACGACGACGCCGCCGAATGAAATGAAGGCGCGCATCCCTTCCCAAGATTTAGCCATTGTACACACGATTTGCCTCCTCGGCGTTATGCGAAGCCAGATAATCCGCGGATAGCGTGCTAATGCAAGTTTTGGCATCAACGCAAACACTTCTTCTTCATTTTTGTCGGCGCTCCTCGCGAATTGCTCCGCGCGCTAGCATATATCGGATTAAGGCGCGGGAGAAGCGTTAATCTCGAAGAATATTTTCCTAGCTTTCTAACGTCCTTTCCCCGCGTCCTTACTTTGTAACTGTAACCTAATAAGACTGTCGGGACAAACTCTCTCCCCTCTCACTCCGCTTTTTAACTCGCTCGGATTCGCCGCGACAAGTTCAGGCGGCAGTTTCGCAGTTGTGTCGAATGGGTAATTTTAGTTAATGCCGCGTGCGCACCCGCTCAGCTGTGCGCCGCATTTCTTTTAAACGAACTGGCCGTGTTGCTTCCTCTCTCATTCTCTCTCTCTCTTGAACAAATTTATCGTTTGCTTTCCGTACCTACGAAGATTAAATTGCCGGTGTGTCCTAATACGCGGACGCGCGAAACGAGGCTCTCGAGGCGCCGCGTCGATCTTGTATCGACATACATTTGACTTTCGACTCGGAAGGTGACCCCGGACCGAAGTTTACGGCGCTCAAGGGGGCCGAAAATATCTTTGCCTCCCGGATAACTCGATGGGAGTTGGTGTGGTCGAACGCGTGCTGCTGCTGCTGCGCCATGTGGCTTTCTGGTTTGCAGAGCGGATATAACGTCCGCGATATGAGGCCGGCTTTCGCCGCTATCTTTTTCGTACCACTCTTGAATCGAGCCACGACTTCGGCAGAAGTTCGCCGGATATTCCCTGCTATCGTCGCGGATAACTTCTACGTGTACGTATCAGACGCGAATTTTCCATCTTTCAACTTTGACAATTTTACACCGTTACGTGAAAGAGGAAGATCGGAGGAAAAATTTTTAAATCCATCGCGAACGCGTCAATCTGATCCAGACGCGGGCTTGATAATAGTCGATGGGGGAAGCAGTTGCGATTTTAACTTTCTTGTTTCCACTATAACTGCGCAGTCGCTGCGTAGCGTGCGAGTCACGGCAGAAAACGCGTTTCATTACATGCCAACGATGCAGTTACAACGGGTTCTTTGCTAAATGTCGTTAAGCGCGCGTCGTTATACGGTCGCGACGATAATTATCATACGTCGGCAAACAAAAGAGCGCGATCAGAGGAAAATAGGATGACCGGTGGCCAGCCGATGGCTTTTGCGCGCGTACATACGCGTTGTAAAAGATCTCTCTTCTCCGTTTCTCTTCATTTTGTTTCCCTCCTTCCGTTCTCTTTTGTCGTAATTTCCAGACTTCCTACGGCCGGTAGTCGCGGCAGATATCCGTATTAATTCGAGGTGAGCTTTCGAGTCGTTTTGAGCTTTACGATCCGCCCATAAAGATTGTCTTGGCCGATAATTGTATAGACGGGCGAAATTGTAAACCAACGCTATCGCATCGACGTCCTTTGAAGCACCCTCTCGTTGGAAACTTCTCTTATCTACCATCTTGAAAACGGTGTAGCGCGGCCGGACTATCGCGATTTGATTCGACTCGATATACATCATGATTAGGTTTTTTTTTTTTTTTTATTTTTTTTTCAAGCTTTTAGTCTAATCTCGATACGAGTAGAAATTAAACTACATTTCGGTCGCCGCGTTGTTTGACACAATCGTTTCCAGCGGATCTCTGAACGAGAGAAAATTATATACAAATTTTCTGTCGTGTCGCGCGAATATCAGGTTTCGTTCGTTACCTCGGTTTTACACGAGATGCTTGTAGAAACAAAAAAAAAAAACAAAATACTTTTACAAGCCAGCGCGCGAGAAGAAACAATTTACGCGCAAAGCAAACGAATTGACCGATTAGTCTCGCGCGGGAATCGCATGAATGAGTATCGCGAGCTGCGAATACCAAACATCATTATCGAAATTTGCCGAGAGTCTGAAAGTTATGCACGACATTCGCCGAATTCCCTCGCGTTGCGTAAAAGGCGAATCGCCGTTGTAGCCGCGCGCGCGATCGCGGATTAATACATTTGCCGCGGCGGCTGAAATTCGGTCGATTATCAGGAATAACCGGCCGAACCATCGCGTTTCGAGCTCCAGAAATATCAGGAATGCTTTAGCCTCCCCTTCCCCTTCCCCGCCTTCCCCCCGTCCGCGCTTCTATCTCATTCCAATCTACCACTTCCATTAGCTGGAAATGTAATGTAACCCATGTGCCCCTCCCCCTCTCCCCCAACACGCAGATGTTTCAAAACTCGGCGTTATATATGTACACGTACATACGAGCGCACCCCGCGTACTCACGATAATTGTGCGTGAAATTTTTCATGCCCCGACCGTTCGCGTGTGCCTGTTCGCCGCTAATACACACATACACGCGACGAATGTCGTCGTCACAACGCTCGACGTCATCGAGCTTACTTTTCTGCCCCCCCCCATTTCCGATACACGCGCCAGATATTCGTCCCGCGCGCTATTGTACTTGAGAAAGCTTTTAACTCCGACGTCCGTCGAAAAACTGAGGAACCGAAAGTGAGGAGGCGAAAGTGAGGCGAGGAAAGCTGATTGTCATTGCGCGATCGTAAACTCCATTTCAATTCTCGAACGAAGCGGTAAAACTCGCGGGAGCCGAGCAGCGCGTTTCGTGAAATGTTTGAACGACCGTGAAATGCGCGCGGGTGAAAGTTAGCACACAACTCAAAAGGGAGAATTACGTACGACACGTGAGTCGAGGAGCGTGTGTATATCGTAATTGCTTGTTAATTCGCCTCATTGAGGAGAGAGAGAGAGAAAGAGAGAGCCTAAGTAGTTTCGTAGTGCTTTTCTCCGCGTTCGATAGTCGTTTGTGATGATTGAGTGATTAATTATTCCCGCGGATGTGGGCGTGCTCGTGTCGCGGTTGAAGAAGACACGACGCGATGTGGATTGATTCGCTTCAAAAATATCGATTGCGAACTCACAGTTTTTGTTTCCTCTCTTTTCGTCTGCAAATTGATTTTTATCCCCGCATATATATATATATATATATATATATATATATATATACATACGCATCCGCATAGGTAAAGTTACTTGCGCGTGTGATGTAAATTCGGCGTGCAACCGACGTAAAAATGGTCGGGATCGCGTTTTATCGGATCGCCGCTGGTGGTTAATGGAGTTTCCATGATCTTCTGAAAAGCAATGAAAGCCGAAAGACTGACGTTGCTGACACGGGTTACGCTTCTTTATCGTCTCTTTATACGTTTTGACCCGGAGCAAGTGCCTTGGGCGACGTAAGGTTAGACAGGTTCTCGAAAATGATGGATGTCTCCCTTTCGTTCTCTCGTTTTGCAAGCGCTCGTCTAAGGAAAAGCGGTGGGAGGTGGGAGGGGGGCGGGATAGGCTACATCGGCAGCGCGCGAATTGATAGTTATTGATAGCGCGCTAACCTGACTCCGTTGGGAGCTTGATCGATGTCATGCGCAGTAGCGCGTTCTAATTATGGTCAGGTTGCCTGCAATTACGGCGATCATCCTAGACCCTTCGTCCCTCTCCGACGATTATGCGCTAAGTGATGCCGTTGCGCCGTGGTGGTTTAGGGTTCTCCGTTGACAGGGGAATAGAATTGTCTGAGGCGCGTCGTGACGCGGAGATTCATTCGCGGTAAATGCGCGTCACTCGTTGTTATCCTTAGAACCTTGGCCGCGGGAAGGATTAAGATTGATTCGGAAAATAAATAGCGAGACTTTTCGCCGGTGAAAACAGCAGCGCTCAATGAGACAGTCAACAAAGATCGCGGCCGGACGCAGCCGCATAAAACGATTGACATTTCAGGAATTAATTCGGTATTGATCGACGAGCGACAACAGAGCAAAGACCGGATTAACCGGAGAGAAGAAGGGAAACGCGGAAACGCGGACGGAAGAAGAATGGCAGTCGGATGGGGAATAGGAGCCCGGTAGTGTGTTTGCCGGCCAAATTACATCTGCATAATAGCTACGCGGTGGGCTATCGATCCGTGAGCAGCGTCCCTTCGTCACATCAGCGTCGTGCATCTCGTGCACGCCCGCATGCGGCAACGGCACGGGCGCATGCACAAGAATTAAATTTCATCCCGCGGTAGCGCGCCAAAATGGTTTTCGTAGATTAGAGGAACTCGGGCCTCCGCGCCGCGAGAACGGCGCGGATTCCGCCGGCACACAATAGATTGGTAAACAGATTTACGTTGAACGTAACTGTTAAGTTTCCTGTATCTATTGGCTCGAAATTGCTAGTCCCGTAACAAAATTGACCGTTGCCTCGCGGAATAAAGGTTTGTCCGTATGGTTTTTTGCCCCCGCGTGGTTTTTTACTCTCTTCTCTTTCTCTCTTCGCGATCGCTTTTCTCTCTTTTTTTTTTTTGTTTTGTTTTGTTTTGTTTCTTTTACATTGTCGTAAACGTGGCAATTTTTTCTGCATATTACTGTCAGGCTTTGTGCCTGCGGCCAGATGGGGATTTAAAGCGCGACCGTTACCGGCGCAAATTAAATCTCGCGCGACGATGTCCCAAAATGATTTTCGTCCGCCGGAAGGAACGTCGCGTTGCGACATCAAAGGCCGCGCACACAGCGAGCCCGACGAGCGGCGAGTGACCGGCGCGCAATGCAACGCGCGGTGGCGGCCAGAACCGATCTCTCGACGCGGACCAAAATCACCGCGGAAAATGACGGCGCACGATGGCCGCGCTAATCTAATTATATGATTCCTCTCTCCCCTTGCTCTCTGCATTTCGTCCCAACCCCAACGTTAATAAAGGACGGTCTGCTTGCCGATCGTCCATCATGCCGCGATTGTTGTATTCATCGGTGATTAGGCGTGACTCGCCAGCGAAACAACCGTACGGCTAACGACCCGTGCTCGAGCGTCACGTTGCCCGTCGTCGTCACGCATGCACCTGTATGCATATTACGCGACTATGTGCGTGCATTATATGCGGTTTCGCCTCGATTTTCCGAATATCGCGACGTGTGTGTCGCGTAAGAACACTCTTGAATTGATCTGGGAAAGTATCCTATCTCGAAGTTACGTGTCTCGATGTAGGTGCCGCGTCGCAAGTCGAGATGAGGGGGGCTACGTGATTTGACGCAAAATTGCCGATTTTCTCTCTTGCATTCTTTCGAACACGTCGCAATATGGTGTGTGTATCGTTCGACGATAATGCAACTCTATGCGCAGGACGTATCTTGCGCATGCAGGATAAACGTTGATTCTCCGAAAACGCAAAAATTTCTTCCCCGGTCCTTTGCATAACATGACAAACGGTAAACAAAGCGTAAAACACGCTTCTCCGAGCTGGCAAGAATATACTCTATTTGTCACTGTCCAACCAGGGAAACTCCGCGATCATTCTTCACGGGTTGTCGACGCGAGAGGCAGAGCGCGAGGAAGTGTGGGCGCGGGAAAGGGTGAGAAAGGGGTGACGGTGGACGAGTATCGGGATCTTGTTCGGGCGAAGAGGGGGTTGAAAGACGCGCATCTATAACTGCCGGATAAGGCGTGCCATACGGCACCGGATTCGCAATAAACAACTATGTCCGTAATTACGCGTACACTCCCGGCACGCAGCGTCCGAGCACGCACGGCGAAGAGGGGTAACCCGTTGAATAATACATGCTGCATTAAAGTCGCATTACCTACACGTATGCGCGTGATCGGTACTCACTTGCATGACCCGTGGAATTTTATATTCCAGCACGCCGTTTGCCTTTGCGCAACGTCTGAAGTATCGCCCGGTATCACGACGCTTCTCGGTGATTTATCGACCGCGTTTTCACTGTCGCGGTGGCACGTAAAACTTACGTCGATGTTCACGTCACGCGATTATTTCCCGGACGCGTCTTCAAAATCCCTACACGAGATTCTTTTGTGCGTCCTCTCTTTCTTCTCCGCGATGTGCGCGTTATTGCGCATGAGCGCGTCAGACCATCATTGCATTTGAATCTCCTTCGGATTCTCTCTTTCATCAGTGTTGCCGAGCTCACGTTGGATGGTATCCCGCGTCGCCGTAGGGACACGACGATGTGTAAGTCGCAGACAAAGGGAACGCCATAATGGGCGAGTTAAGATGAAACCTAGCTAGCTGGCAACAGGCCTTGATAAAATCTCCATAATGACTGCATTCGGAGTGGAATTACCGCTCCGCTCCTGTTTCTCTGAGACCGGCGGGACGAAGAGAAGAGAGGAGGGAATGTTGATGGGAAAACCCGCGTGGCGTCTTTGCTATTACGTAATTATATCAAATCCGACTTGATACGAAACCAAGTAACGATGGCGACTTCTTAGGAATGAACGGAATTGATACGCGTCGAACAAAAGCAGCACACGTTAAAGTCGTCCTCCTGTTCCAAATTTAACTTGACTCGAATTCGAGAAGTTAATTAACGCGATTTTAAAATAGAATGACAATTGATTATATTCGCGATGCGACAAACAGCAAGTTTGGTTCTATTGTTTTGTTCGATAATTACTTGCGACGTCTATCGCGGAACTTTCCGATGTTTCCCTCCCCCGTCGACCACGTGGGACGTGTCGTAGTCGGAAAAGCAATCGCGGAGTAATTCGCGATGGATGCGATTAATTTCTCCGGACAATAATAGGCGAGAGAGCTCGTGTTGCTATCTCGACCGGCGCAGACGATGGCCATTCATGCTAATCCTCGAGCGAAGCCAGCAGTACTCCGCATGCGAAAGTCCCCAACCACCTATCCTCTCACTTCGCTGTCTGTGCCTTCATTCGCCTCTCCTCTTCCACCTTCGACTCCTCCGTATCAGCCGGCAGAGCCCAATGATGCCAGACTATCGATCCTTACTTTCGGGGAAGAGGGTTTAGAGGCTTGAACTTGTATTAGGGCTGTCGAGCGTCAAGGGGAAGTGTCACGATATTGCACGAGTACAAATCTATCAAGCTGCTATTTGACAATTCCTGGAACACACGTACAATTCACTAGTTGTTATATAACGTTTAAAATAATTAATTGCGAAATAATTTTTCAGCGCAATAAACTTCGTATTTCATTACATATTTAAATATATAAATACAAAGATAGTAAATCAATTATGTGCGTTTTAATTTATATAATTTTTTCCTATATAAAAATTTATTTTAATTTTTTGTTACAACAAGCTTCGACATTTAATTTTCGAGTCTATAGATGTGGTTCTCGTAGAATCGTCTCTACATTTAATGCGCGATTTGAGATTTTCCTTAACTTTCCTTCTCGCACGTCTTAGCATCCGATAAACGCTCGAATGCCCGTGTTCGTTCACACGTTATGAATATCCTCGTCGGACCAATCGCGCGTGCGTTTCCTTTCCACGTGCTTTCGTATTTGCTCGCATCTACCTTGAAATTTATCACACTTTTCCGTGGCAATTTTTCTCAAATTATAAAATATTTTCGCAATATTTTTAATCAACAAACGTGTGTGAGAATGTGTGCTACGAAATTTTATACGGAACGATACATGTAAAAAAGCCGCTCCTCCGTTAGGCACTTTGCAAAACGCGACGTGAGATATGAGCGCGCGAGCAAAAGAATAACGCGTGAAGTAAGAAGAAGACGGCGGACGAAAATCAAGATCGGAGGCAGAGGGAGGGATTGGCGGGGCAGGTTTCTTGGCACGGCCTCCCTTTTCGGGGTAAGGGTAAGGGAACAGCCGCCATCCATTACGGGCGGCTCATGACACCTCGAGAGATATATCGACTCACCGCATCCTCGAATTGAATCGAATGCCGCCGGCAAAAACACCAATGAGCAAAATAGAACATTGTGATCGATGCTTCACCCGCCGAAATTTATCGGTGAATGAGTTACAGCAGCGGAGCTTGTATACTGCGGCAGCATTCCCGACGATTTCGCCGATCTCTCCCCTCCCTATCTCCCCCCATTTTCCCTTCTAGCTACAAAAGTTCCGACGAGCCGGTTACCGACGGTAAATAGCTGTGTTCGAGACCGCGGATCGGATTCCCGGCGAATCCCGAGGTGAAACCTACAACGACGAAGGGCTGAAATTTTTAGAACGGTCGTTCTTCTCGACTTCTTATTATAACGTTTTCTAGACACACAGACGCACACATTGCGCACAAATTGCTTTTGCGCGAAAAAGAACGTCGTCAGCGAGAGTTCTTGCCGTTCGTAATGCACGAATCAAAGCTGTCACGGTGTGTCTCGTGAAACATGCCGCTTCGATAAGCACAAAGAGTGGTTCTTATCCTAATACAAACGCACGCAAGGTGCACGTATTTCGCTTCGCTCGGCAGTTCGCCGGGGCCGCTTTTCCTTTGTGAAAACTTCTCCGTCTCCCTCAAGGCGTCGGCTGCCTTGCGGAGAAGCGTTTCTGAGCGTCGAGAGAAAGAGAAAGAGAGAGAGAGAGACGTGCGCGCCTTCGGTCTCTCCCTCTCTCTCCTCTCTCTTGGCGGCGTAATATTCGGGATTAGCCGGAACTAACGTACAAACAGAAGTTTCACTTTCAAACAGCGCGGAGCGCAGTCGAGCAGTCGCGATGCGGTGTGGGGTTGTTGTCGGAAAGCCGTATTAGCAGTCTTGCGCGAGTGTAAACATCGCATAAATCCGCCATGCGCCTACGTACCTACCATCCCGACGCTCCTGTGTCGGTCCCCGTGTGTTGCGCGCCGTAGTAACTGTAAATACCTCGTACGGCTTTGTAGATTACCGCGATGCCATTAACGAAAGAGAGTACCGGGGGATAATACTTCCGCGCGCGGCGGCGCGCGCTTGTACCTTTGTGCGAGACGCGTACATCTTCCCCGCGAGGGGTGATATATTCTCTCATGTGGACCGTATAATTTCTCTCTGTAGTTAACTACGTTTTGTTATCAGCTCGCGAAATACCAAAAGGCGACATCGGCCGCGGGTTATCGGAATAATTTATCTGAATTTTCGCGAGTACAATAATCTGATCACGCTCGAGCGAAATTTTGCGCCAACGCGGAGAGAAAGGGGAGAAGGGTCGTAAGACCAATGATGGAGATTTCTCCTGCGACGTGTATGAGAAACGAGCGCGGCGCTCTTCTGAGAGCATCTCGACCGATGTCCGCGTGCGCATCATCTATGACCTATGAGCGTAATTGAAAATTTAAACCGTCGTCTTATCTGTCGTCGTCCACTGGGCCCGCTCCCCCCTTCCTTTCGCTCATATTCTCTGTAACGTAGCCTCGCGCGACTGCCTTTCCGGCCTTCCAAATAACCATTTCCAGGGAGTGAATAGTTAATTTCCTAAAGTTTCAGCACGGCCGCCTGAATGCCGCATTGATTGGTACTCCAATCAGTTAGGGGTGAGCGCTGGCGGATAGGGAAGAGGTCGTTCAGAATAGTCGAAGAGTGAGAGAGGACGGGGGTGATAGGGGCGACGGGAAAGGTAGGCAGCGCGGGGGCGGGGAGGTGACGAAGAGAGTGAAGGATGCAGTTCGCTGTGGCGTTGAACCTTCCGAGGGGGAGGAGGGCAGCGAAAGTAGAGACGTAGCAGGGGCGAAATTGAGTCTCCTAAAGGTGATTATCATTCGAAGTGGATCAACCAAAGGTAGTGGCCTCATCCTCTTTTGGCTCCGGCTCTTGCCTTTTTTTTCTACAACGATCACCCGGCAAGATTGCCTTTATAAAATCCATTTTTAATGGAGTAGCCATAATCGCTATACGACGACGTCGCGATGAAATTGTGCGATAGGTTGCATTCTACGTCGGCAGAAGATAATACCGCTATAGAAAGCTGAAAAGTTTCGGCTCCGCTTAGAAAGAATGCTCTTATTAAGTTTCTGGTTTGGATTTCTTCTACGGCCATTTTTACGGCGTAAAAACTGAAGTTACAAGAATTTATTGTTTTTTTTTTTTTTTTTAAGATCAGGTTTTTAATCACGCGCGATATCTGTACACGATGCGCATTATCGTATCTGCACGGATGGATTTGTCTACTTGATATCCAGTTTTTTCAAAGAAACGCGGAATCAAGATGGACGCTTTCTCGCGCGATAGATGAGCTTCATTTGTTGTCGGTCCCGCCAAATCTCCTTTCCGACGGCCGAGAAAAAAGCTCAAACGCGAATCTAAAAGCGTCCGGGGGACCCGACCGCGCACCGTCCGCCCACAACGTTTCTCCGGGTATCTTGACCGATGATCGTCGTGACGCGATTTGCTAGCAAGTCTGTTCGAGGGAAATTTTCGTGAGCGAGGAGCGAGAGAACGGACGACACGAGGAGTGTCTGAAAGAAGCGACGGTTTGAGGCGCCGCCGGAGAAGAAATGGGTTGAGGAGAGAAATCCATCCGAAGCTTTCCAAGAATGTCGGAGCGATAAACTCCTGTCGGAGCCCCGGCGGTATCTCTTGCCGGCAGTACCTGCAGGGAGAGGTGCAGGGCATCGCGCCAAACCAGTTTTAAATGCGCTCTTAAATTTCGCCAACTTGCGACGAGCCGTAAACCATCTCGGCGGCTCAACTCTAGGTTAGGCTGCTGCTCCTGTCGTATTTGGCCGGGCAAAGTACCCACAGAGTTCCTCCGCGATGAGATCTTCCGGCGGGATCCACTGTGTTCCCTACCATCGTCCTGCGCGGATTACGTACCACCCTCCGCCCTTAATCCGTGATATCCAGATTTGATCTCTTTCCGTCTCGCTCTACCGTTTCTTCGTTACCTCGTTGCGCGTCCACCTCGCTGCGTCTCGTGTTTTTGCGATCTTTTCTCTTTGAATCTGGCCTTTAAAATGTCAACGAGATCAACGAGCGTAGAAATTCTCTCCGTCTTGCGTGTCTCGCGAGAAGTGATGACCCGACCTCGCCAATCCTCGTCCGGTTATGATGTTAAATAAAATATTTATGACAAATCGTTTCGCGCGAGGATAACGAGCCCCGTGCAATAAACGGCGTGACGGTTGCGAGTTGCGGAGGAGGCCATTCAATCGCGTGGATTAAGCCGTCTCGTCGGCTTCGCCGGTACGATACGAGGGAGGGAAACGAGGGCAGATTTAACAAGGAGGACAATCCCGATTTATCGCGGCCGTGAAGACCGCCGGTTATGAAGCGTCGTAATGAAATCCTCTCCGTGTAAATATATACGTATATACATATATGTGTAAGTACACACACATATATATATATATATATATATATATATATATATACACGCGCGCACGTCGTATATATATACTTGGGTGGGGTCCCGTATGAGAGTGCGGTGTACATCTTAATGCCGCAGGCCCATAACAATAACCACCATGAAACGGGCGAGTAGCCTCGGCGGCAATAACACCGTCTGGGTTCTCCGTGCAACACCAGGCAGCAACGTACGCCGGGCTCTCCTAGATATCTCGAAGCAATTACCGACTAAGAGACTGGGGCCTCGTTAAGGTAATAGTGTCCATTATCTCTGAGCATAAGGGAAGAAGTAAACCAGACCTCTCGAGCCCACGGAGTCTAAATAATCAACGATATCTCCCTCGCGAATGATTTCGCATTTACGATTGCAACTGTAATTTCCTTATTATTGCGCACAAACTCTCGTGTATCTTATTGTTTTTTAATAGTATTTTTTTACGAAACACGCGCAATATTTTATACAGTTTAGTAATAAGCGCCGTTTATTTGCCGATTCGCGCAAATAAGGCTATATAATTTTAATAGACAATATAATTATTAAGTAACGTATTACATAGTTATATTCTCATTTATTTCTCGTCGTCAAGACACATCGTTTGACATTTCTATCGCTGCGCTTTTCTAAGCCGAGACATCCCTATTATCTGTAGCTTTAAAGACCGATCGTTCACGCATTATCATAATCGCAATTGAACGGAATTCAATGAGGTGGATCGGACCCTAGATTTCGTTAATGGCACGAACTCCGGTGCCGTTTAGCTTCGGGCGATAGTAATGGGCTTGCATCGTGCTGCGGTCGAAGTCGGGGGTATGCCGTCGAGCAAAGACGGGCGCCCTTTCTCGTTGTCGTCGTCGTCGTTGTCGTTCTCGTCGCCGTCGCATTTTACGGTGCAATCAAGCAACTAATGTCGAATAGATTACGCGCGGCGTCTGGAAGTGGAACAGACTGACGGCGGTAACTAGAAAGGAACGAGTCATGATTCGGCGAAGAGGACTGTCCCGCGCTGCTCGTCGGCTGCCAAGTGCGATTGTCTTTTATGCGGGAGGATCTGATCGCGCGCGCCTGCTTGAGAAGGCAAAGGAGTCCCGGATAGAATAACGACGCAGCCGTTTCAGCTCTCACTGGCTTAAGCTCCCAAAAGACCAGGTAATTAAATAGGAGCCGTATTACCGCAACGCGCCGCGGGAGTCTGTCAACCACGAATGTAACTCGAATCATTGCTCCGCAATGAAACGATGTTACGTTTCCAGTAAAAGAAAGTGAAAAATAACTGTTTTATTTCTCTTTACGCGCAACAATTGTTTATTTTCATTAAATTAATTAGAAACTAAAGTAGTATTGCACAGTTTTCACATTAAAAGTCTTTTGAAATATATTCTTTTATATAAAATCTTTATATTTTTTCTAGTTTTTATTTTCTTTATTCGTGTAAAGAGTAAGTAATCCTCGCGTTGTATACGTAAGAAAAATTGGTAAATGTCAAGATTGCTATAAGAAAATCTGAACAACGTCGAAGTTTGTTGTAGTACGTTGTATATTTCTATGCGCGAGCATTTTCATTGACATAAAGTGAATATAACATGGAAATGCACTTTGGGGAATTAGATGAGGAACGGAGAAAATGTAGATACGAAGAAGCCGCCAAAGAGTCACACTGTTTCTCGTTATCTTCATGTTTGTCGCGGGAGCATCTTCGCCAGAGATACGAAACTGGGAAAGAACAAACGGAAAGAGACAAGAAAATACAATACGCGTTCTTCCGTAGTATTGCGTCGGGAAGAACCGGAAGTGCTCCGTGAAGTCTCTTGGAGCGCGAATCGCGCCACCTCGTTATGAAAAAGCTGAGAGCAGATGTCGCCTAATAGAGATATACATGCCCGCGCATGCACACGAGAGAGCGAGCACGAATCGCTGGGAGAAGTTCGCCGGCAACTTGCATTCGATGCACTTGTTAGCGACTGTTCGTGATAGGAGCTGCACGAGGAAAAGATCGGGCCTGTCTCGAGGGTGTGAGAGGAGACAACGACGACGAAGAAAGAAAAAGACCGGCGGCGGCGAACGAGGAAGAAGTGAGAACGTGGCACATTCTCCAGAGGGGAACGGACGAGGGGAGAATGACGCGGGAGCAAGGGAGCAAGCGGGCGAAACAGGAAGAGAGAGTGTGCTTAAGGAGAGGAGAGAATCCGTGAGAGAGAGAGAGAGGAGAAGGGAGTTTAACGCTCTCCTTTTTTCCTCCGGCTGCGTTCTAAGAAGGAAACGAAATGCGACGAGATAGAGAGAGAAAGAAAGAGATAGAGATAGAGGAAGCGAGAAGAACAAGCGCGAAGAAGAGAAGAACGAAAGGAAGGAGCGAGCGAGCACACGAGCAGAAGGCAGAGGAGAGAGGGTGGCTGTTGCTGTTGCGGCCGCGGCATTACCTCCGCACCATTAACTCGCAAAACTTTCCGCTTGAATCTTGTTCTCGACTCGGCTCGTCTCCTCTCTACCCACCCTAACCGACCCGCCTTCCTTGCACGACCAAAAAGATCCGCGAATTCGCTCCCCCTTCTGATCTCCCTCCTCCTTCCCCCCTCGCGTCTACTCCTGCCATACTTTGCAAGTGCTACCAGACCGCTGGCCGGACCACCGCCGAACCGCCGGCGCTCGGTATGCCGTGTATCTGACTCCATTTCGAAGTTATCAACATAAATAGTGGCACTGTAAACGACCGTGGTCGAGCGTGCAGGCGTGGGGATGCTTTATGCCCGCCGCCATTAACGCCACGATACAACCACGCACGCGGGATGCTCTCCTTCTTCTTTCCCTTCGTCCCGTGTCTTTCTCTCGCTTCCTCTCAGAATCATGCTGCGCACACCGGCGAACCAGAACGGAACGGAGAGACGAACCGCGCGCGGTGTGTGTGCACGCACAGCTGGCCGAAGTTTTCCAAGTTTTCGAGTGGCGCTTTCTTCGAGACAGGAAGAAATAACGTTTGCCAAAGTACTCTCTACAGCGCCTGTGGAAGTCGATTCGCGTTCTAATTTATCGTGTCTCCGCGGATGCGCGCCCCGCTGAGAAAGAGAGAGAGAAAGAGACCTTTTAATAATCGTTAGTCGTTACGGATAGAGACCGTGTTCGCGCTGTCTGTGCGTCGGAAAGCATCTCTAATCGTTATTCGCTATGTGCTACTTCAAGTTGCGAGATTCAAAGAGCATTTCGTTAACCCAGTTTTTTTTCTTCCAAGATCTCGTACTCGCTGCGTTTAATTGGACCTCTCTTCTTCTCGAACGTACACAGCAATCGTCGTCTTTGCTGCCAATTTAAAAAAAAAAAGCGAGGTCTGCCTCATCTGTTTCGTCAATGCAAAATCAACAGTTTGATGAAGAATTTTTTTCTCTTTCTTCTTATTTCTTTCTGGTTTTGTTTTGTTTTGTTTTGTTTTTTTCTTTTTTATCTCTTTGTCTTCGATGATGGAAAAATCTCGGATAATTACTGCACGCAGATTTTTAAATCCAGAACGCGGATGGCGGAAGTAATCGTCGTCAATCGAAGTGGCGGAAGATCCAGCCGTGCGATCGATACGTGCTACTTTCACAGACAGTCGGCTGGCTCGAAGATCGTCGTCGTGCCTCGAATAATCCAAGACCCAAGTACAGCCGCCGGTTTTCCTTCGGATACGGATCCCTGAGCCGCTACTATTCCGCCCGTCTTCTTTTTCCGCCATCCGCCTCCCCCCCGTCTTTTTTTTTCTTCTCGTTCCTCCCTCCCTCGTTTTTCCACGGCATCTTCTCTCCCTCGTTCGATCTGGAAAGACTGTAGCCCGTGTTTATTCTTCGTTCAGCCTCCGCCTTGTTCTCTGCCAATCCACCTCGTTTTCCTGCCGGCGGGAGATGATCCTTCTCTAAGGGGTTACTAACTGGAGATAATCAGCCATATGGAGCGTGATTACATTAGCAGGGGAGGGTCTTATCCGGTTTTCTCGTAACGGAATTACGAGAGACGTCGGTTTCTCTCCGCGAGCTACACACGTACGTATATCGGCACGACTATCGGCTGGCGATTGGTGGGAAGAGAGAGAGAGAGAGAGAGTTTTATCGCGCACAAATTTCAAATGCACGACGCTCGTGCATACGCGACGTGTATGCACGAGCCGCAGGGCGGGCAACTTTACTCCGCATGAAAAGGACGGTTTCTGCGTTTCGCGATATTACTTCGTGCGAGTCCCGTCGCCGCGAAAGTAGTGCCGCATATTCCGTTTTACGGCGCATAACGGACTCCTCGTACCTCGTACGAGCCAGCCTCGCATTGTGCGATTCTCCACGCTTTCGTCGTTCAACGCAGGAGAGAGAGATCGATCTACGCCGAAAATGGCACTATCGCGCCGCGCGGTGTGCTCACGTTAGTGGAACCGAAAGGAGAAGAGAGAAACTCGCGAGGTCTCGGGAGAATTTTTCTTCCTCCTCCTCCTCCCGTGTCTAAAAGCGGCGGGACCGCAGAAATTGAAAAATAAGTTTACGCCGGACTCTCGTACGCGTATTTCTCTTCACGTTTAGGAGTCATCAACCTTTATTGTGTCTCGTAGTGTCATAAAGTCGGACCCTCGTACTCCCGCGGAGAGAAGGATGAACATTCGGAATGAAACTATATCGCGCGATTCCAACCACCCTTGCCCTCGTTCTATCGATGCTCTCTTGGAGATGCAATGTCTATTCGATTTCGGACAGAATGACGAACGATACGAGCGGAAAGATGAATCCAATCGTGCCGAGGAGGCTCACCATTTTTACGTTACAATCGAGAGGAAACGGTTCTCGTAGAAAGGAGGGAAGTTTAAAACAAGTCCCATTTTCTTCCGAACGCAGATTTTCCGAAACTTCACGTAACTCCCGTCGCGGGAGTTGATTGCCACACTCACTTGCAGTTAGCATAAGTTGAAAACTGGTATTTATTAGGCAAGAGAGAAATTCGAAAGAATGGCTGGAAAGATTTGTCTTGAGCAAACGCGAAACTTCGCCGCGCGCGGCGAAAAACTGCGATGGCGCGCAGTTTTCGAGTTTAGCCAATTAGCGTTAATTTGCGCGGCAAATATAGGGGTAACTTTAGATAAATATGTGCACATCACGGAGAAGTACACATACGGCGAGCGGTTGACGGCGAGAGATCCGTTGCTCAGACAGGAAGAGGAACTCTTACGTACTTTACCTACTTTGTCGAGGGTTGCTCGACAACGGCGGCGGCGGGCAACATCCACTGCGAAACTATCCGTGTGTTCGTACTTTGAGTCTGCTCGTACGGTCGTTAATACCTCAGGGGATCGCAAACAGGTATATTCAGAGCTTGCCTCGTGTAAGGACGACATAAGGTGCATCGTGTAGTTCCCGGGGCATGACCGCGCGAACTGCGAGGGCACACGGGAACCGCAACGCGGGCCACGAAGACGAGCCTCACCCGCCGGCCATTCCCGGCTATTATGCTGTCTCTAATTAATTTACGGGTCTACGATGTTGCCGTTCTCTCTCTCGTTCGGCCGTTCTCTTCGTCCTTCTCTCACGCGCGCGCCTCTTCTCCCTCGATAATTCAACTTCTCTGTGCGCTAGACGCGCCGTGTCGTTTCGTTTCCCCGTTGCGCTGCTTCACGCCGCGCAAAACGAAACGGCCCCGGCCAATTAACAATGCGAACACGACACCGCGGCGGCCAGTCGCTCCTCCCTTCCCTTCATCTCCTTCTCCGGTTTTCTCTCTCCCGTAAGCCGAATTCGCCCAACGGGGATCTGTTTCGCGTATATTTAAATTCCATTATTCATAATGCATGAGCGGCGCGCGAGTAGGAGCCGCCCGGCCTCGGCACTTTTTTTTCCTCCCTGCCTGGGCGAAGTCCCGAATTAAACAGCCGCGTCGCGGATCTCTGCAGGCGCTCGTTTTTTGCCCCACCGGAGGGAGCTTGCTGCCACCCCGTCAGCTCTGGCCCCCGCTATCCGTGCCAGCCCAAAATGGCAGGCGTCGTCGCGGTGTTTTGCCGGTGCGAGGCACCGCGAGATTCGCCGTGAAAGTTCTCCGGTTTTTCTGCCGGTGGCGCCGACGATGCAGGCGATTTGCAAGCGTCGTACGCGGCTAGAATGCGCTAAAAGGGATCGGGAGATTTTTGTCGAGGACACGCAATTACGAGGAAAGGGAGTAAGAGGAAGCTTTTCTCTCTTTCTCTATCTCTGTTTCTCTCTCTTCAATAAGGCAAGAAAAAAGAAAAGAACGACTCTATTTGGCGTTTTACGGTTTTTAAGATAGAAATGCATGTCCTTGTTTTACCTCGGGTCCCCGGTGCTGTGTAAAACTCGGAATTTATGAGGTTTCGCCGAGAATCGCGTAAAAGTCTTAAGTGTAACACTCGCCGCTTATCTCCGCTCGAAGTGTTATCATTCACCGCCCGCGGTGCCGCAGCGCGGAGATAGCCACGCGGATAACGTACTTACGCCGAGATCGCAATTATGCAAGTACAGAGAGAGATTCGCGTCGTAAAAGGACGTATCTTTTCGTACGTATGTGCCGTAAAACGAATCCGTTTTGTAAGAGGATTATCGCACGTTAAAACGAGTTCGACGTGACGCGGTCACGTTTCGGTGGCAGCTACGTTGCAATGGCGTGTGCACGCGCGCGGATGCATGGAAATAAGGTCATTTTGATGATACGGTCGCGGGAAAACGAGCTGCTATTACGAGGGCCGATTATCGGCCGGTTACGTTGAATTCTTCAGGAGCCTCTCTCCTCGGTCGTCTTGCATTATCGAACGCTGTCCGAGAACTGCTGAAATAACAATATACCGATCTGCGTAATGAGAAACCGATAGTATCGCGATATGTGCCGCGCACAAGGAAGATCATACACTAAATTCCACGGGGAGGATTACCGTTACCGTTCTCGCGATGGCGGTCCTTTATCGCGAGCTCGTCATTTTCGCGTTTCGAAAGGACGTCGTCGCTCGCGTGCGCGTGCTCGCGGCGTGTATTCGCCTTGCTTTTTATCGCTCTTATTTCCGGCGTCGTATCTTACGAGCGTCACGTGCGCCCCTTTATCTGGGTGCGAGTGAAAGATGGAGGCGCGGCACTTTCGAAAGCATCTGTCGCTCTTGTTATTTTCCATTTTGGAGGATGACGCGTACTAGTGATTTTATTTAAATTAAATTCGTACGCGCGCGCGCGAGAAAGAGAGAGAGAGAGAGATTTGTGCTTCCGTGATTAACACGCTTAATTTGCACACGGATGGGAGATTAATATGCCATTATACATATATACGGATAATTATGTGCTTTTCAGATTATTTTGATCGGTGATAATTATTACCGTCACTAATTACACGATTAAACAGTGCCAATTGAAATTTATAATTAATTACTTTTACGTGTTGTTACATTTTAATGAAGCGCGGCATTTATTTGTTCCGTCGGATTTATCAATTTCTTCGAAATGATTTTTTCTTTCTGATTCAACGGATTTTTTTTTTTTTCGTTCCGCACACAAGAAAGCTGCTGCGTCTGAGTTTAAGTACTTCAGTCGATTAGTCAGTAGTATGCGGAGTAGTATGCATAACTATGAAGGAGAGTAAAATCTGAGAATATTGCAACGAATGAAGTGACCTCTCCCAAGACGCCTGGGACTCGCTTGAATTCCAATATAGGAAAGTCCGCCGGGAAATGAGCCTCGACTCGCTCCCCTCCCCAGTTCCAATTAAAAGTTACGCTGCTGTTGAATCAGAGTTAATGAAGGAAATAGAGAAACTACAGCGCGGCCGACCCTGTCCCCCATTCTGGCCCTTCGCCCATCGTATCACGTTTCCGCTCATTGATTTCTTTTTTCCTGCTTTCTGCCGCTCTGTTCACTTTCTCTCTTTCTCTCTTTTTCATTTTATTTTAACATTCTCTTCTTTTCCAACGGTATAAAAATAAGAAAAGAAATTCCAGAGAACGTCCGCGCGAGCGTCGCGTCAACAACCGCACAACAATCGAAGAGTCTATCGTCAGATAAATAACTTTAGTTCGAGACTTTCGCTTTCTACAAAAATTGTTTTTTTTCTCTCTCTCTCTTTTCCAGTTGAAATCTGTGTTAGGAAAAACAGACTTTTATTGCCGAGTATATCGACCGACCGCCTTCGAGCGACTGCCTAACTTCCAGGATTTAATAGACCGACGATAAAGCTATTAGTCTTTATTAATTTCTAATTAGAGTGTAAAAGTTTAACGCGCTGAAAGCGGTCTTAAACTTTCCGCCGAGCTGTACATACTATCAGTGGTTTCAGCGTATAAGAGGTCATTCTTTCGAGATTAACCACATAGAACGTTAATGTATGTACGAGAAAGAAAAAAGAATTCCTGTGTGCGCGCGCGTTTATAGATCGGACAGCGCGTATCGTCATATCGACCAATGGTATTTTTACAGTAAGTATTTTTACGGGCAGAGAGAAAGAAGGGAAAGGAATACGCAACGGATGAAAGCACTGATGGCTAATCTCAAATATTAGTTCGACTTTTCTGATATTTCTTCGCGCGCGGCAGGATTTTTGTTCTCCGTCTCCGCGACACTCTCTCTCTCTCTCTCTCTCGCGAACGTTTCTCTCTTGTGCTTGACTTCGACCTTTTCCGTTTTCAAGGGGAAGTTACCGGCTTCTTTTCCTCTCCTCCGCTACGTCGTCAAAAGCCTGGACGATTCTCTATTTATTTAATACAGCTGCGCTACCAGGATTCGCCCGACCTTACTCCGTCCTCCGACGAACTTAGGAGATACGGCGGCAGACAACGCCCCAGGGTACGACTAACATTCACACAAAAGAAAGTCTTTTGTCGTTGCCTGCTTTCTTATTTACCTCAGTCCAATTGTACCGCCGGTAGCCGTGTATCAAATAACGCCGCGAATATATCACGATTTCGCGTCCGTCTTTTGAGCGCTACGTCAAAAAACCAAATCTCGCCCGAGTCCCGAGTTAAATTTTCACGCTACGCCGGCGCCTGTTCCCTTTGTGCGGGGGCCGAATTGTTGTTTGACTAGGTCGAAGATACGTATGAATATACAGCACACGGCGTGAGATAGCTGCGCGAGCGATGTCTCCCCCGTGGCCAGAGGGAAGGAATCTCCCTGACGATGTTTGCAGACGGCAGACTGTTCGCAGCTCCTGCACGAGATGTGCAGTGATTTTTTTTTGTTTTCCCTTGCGTTACATCGCGCGGACGTACCGCGAGGAAGAATACAAAACACAGACGTTAAAATGAGCTCTATTAAATGGGAAAGAGTTTTCTCGTGTATCTGTACGAAAAGAAAATCGTATTAAGGTAATCTAGGTTTTATTAATTCGCGTATACAAAACTTTTAACTACTTGTTGAGGAAACTATTTTTTATTTAACGATCTTTTTTGTGTATACACGATGTATGTCTATGTTATGAACGTAATAAATACTTCAAGGTGTTTTTAATATTAAAGAAAATTGATGTGTGGGAAGAGATTATCAAATATGTGATTATCAAACATCTGTTCAACATTGATGTGCTCTTATGAAAGATCAATAAAAAAAAAAAGTAATTAAATTCCCAGATTTCTCGTGATTGTGTCTATAATAAATCATTACTGGAAAGTTTTCGGTCGCGGGAAAATGATCGAGGCCGCGAATAAACCGAGCGAATTTCGCGCTTAAAAGATGGAATTTGTAGCGAAGAATCCTCGATGTACGAGTAATCCAGATGGGAGAAAAGATTGAAGCGCTTTCTCTCTCTCTCTCTCTCTTTCTCTCTTTCTCTTTTCGCGCGGTAGCGCAGAGAGAAAAAGAGACGGTAACGCGGGGAAAGGTTGTGGAGGGTTGAAAGAGGTGAAGGATATTGGTAAACACCGTACACTCCTTTCCTTCCCTTTTCGCCCGTCTATGCGAAGGATTATTCCATAATCCAAATACTATAAATACCAGACTAGGTTCCGCTGCGCTGCAACTCATCCCTTCCCGGATAAGAGTCTTAAATAAATAGAGCGCGAATGTTGCTCCCCACGTTGTTTGCACTAAAACGAACGGGATTTTATCTACGGTGTTTTAATACGCTGGACGTGGAAACCAAAAAAAAAAAAAAAAAAATACAAAGCCTCGGAATTAATTGTTGCTTTAAAGCGCGAAATTGAGAACGCTGGAAGTGGAAGAAGTAAATGGAAGAACCGCCGAGTCGAGGAGTATAATCGAGAAATCAAGAAAATTTACAAGATCGGTTTTCGGAGTGCGGATCTCTACGTAAACCTCGCGAGGTCAGTTTCGATGCTGACGAAGATGGGGGGATACGTTTTCACGTAACTCGATATCTTCTGTCGAATTCGCTTTTCGTTCCGTCCATTATCCGATACCGTTTCGTCGCGGCTGAAGCCGAAGTATGAAAGTGTACGTTTTCGCTACCGCGTGATATAGCGTCGGTCTTTTACAGAACGTACATTTCAATCGCGTCATTCGTCTGATTATCCCGCATTGCTCTCCGTTAGATCGCGCGTATAAACGCGCGTCTTAAGAGAACGTGTTCTCCGATACGCTTCTCCGATACGATCGATCGATTATAATAAACTCTTCGAATTCACGAGAGGTGTGTGTTTTACACGAGAAAGCATTAATTTCAACAATTCGTTACAACGTTAATCCTTCCTTTAAAGTTAAAAATCTTTTGCAATAATATACACGTGACAGGAAAAATGTTATATAATTTTTTTTATCGCGCGGACAGAGATGCATTACGAGATACGTGTACACGCGACTTTGGCCCACTTTTTCACGCTCCTTAAAGCGACTTTTTCACCTGGTACACGCGAGTAACAATTTTACGTTGTACGGATACCACAAGTAATGTTTACGGGGTCAGCGTGTTACTCTGCCGTAAACGTATACTTGCCGTTCCTTCTGACACGCGGGTTGCCTCGGCGAACAACAAAAAAAAAAAAAAAAGAACGTTCCGCAGGGCAGTAAATATCCGTAAAGTATAGTCTCATATTTTGAAAGGCGGAAGAAGCTACCACACACATTCTCCTCTCTCGCCGCCGTTCTTCTTCGCTGGTGTCGTCGTCTACCCTTCTGTTCGCGCGCCGCCCTTTTTTTTTCTTCTCCCCTCGCGAAGCTAGCAACACCCCGGCATGTGCAGAAGAGCGCGCGCTCCCCGCGCCGAGACAGTAGCCTGCGGTTCCGAACTGGATAATGTAGGCTCCCGCCTGCACTTCGCCCGTAATATACTCAGCCCCCAGCTCCGCGTCGGTTCACGGTTTTCTCTACAAAGGCATCGTATTATTTAAAGCTCTTACCTCCATTCTTTGTCCACGGCATTTCCTATTCCCCGGCTGCTGCTCGCCGGGCTTATCGCTAATAATGTATGGCGCGGGCAAACAATGGCCATCAGCTTGCCGTGCTCGGGATCGAATTGGTCACACGGCGCCGGGCGTTCTTCTCCGTGCCAAAAACGTTTCCTCTTTCTTATCTTTCTCTCGTCTCCTTGTCTTTTCTCTCGGCTTGAAACGGCGAAGACTTGAAGCTTTCCTCGTGACACATACGGGAGAAGAAATTGCGATAAATTGCTCGACATCACGCCCGCGTTGAACGCCGTCTTCGAGATATTATACCTCGGCCGTTGTTCTTGCGAACGTTCGGATCGGGGACATTTGCGATGCGGCCACGGTCGTCATGACGGATAGTATTGCGCCCGGTTCGATTTTGCCGATCATCCCTGTGTATCAGGTAGACTCAGTTCCGGGTCACCAACACCGGCGCGAGGCATCCCCGCCAGTATCTGCAGCAGCGACGCTGTAATTCGCCCAAGCTGCTGAGTACTCTCGATAATTCTGGAACGTGCGATGCATCGAATCTGTATGCGCGCACTAACAGGCATCTCTCTATGCAACTAGATAAACCTAGTTACAAGGCCGGGAATCTGCGGCATGCACAAATGCAAACTGAATTCGACGTCGAATCGTCGGAGCCATTTTCGAATACGTTGCGCGCGATATTTTTATCTCGCACACTTATACGAGAAAGGCGGCAATACCGGAGGACAAAAACGAGGTGCGGATTCAAAGAAAAATAAGAAAAAAAAAAACTTGAAAATTTATTGTTTGCCCGCGAGAATATCCGAGGAATTATCGTTTCGGCGCGCAAACGTTTGTTACACCGTGTAAAGAAGCTCAAGAGCAATTGCGTCCTGCCTGCAATCTCGTTCCCATCACCGGGACGAGCTCGAAGAAGCTCGCCGGAGATATGGAGCTCGCTCTCCTTCTCCTCGTCTACGGTTTACCTTGTGTCTGGCTTTGTAAACCGTAGGTAGCGCGTGTGTACACATATCATTGAGTGTGACTTGAAATCGAAGCAGCCTCCTCCGGACTTGCGGACGTGACGCAGTGATGTAACGAAGCGGCGAATATTTTCGAGAAAATACCCGTGCGCGCGCGCGCGCGCCTGAGTGTTCGCCCCGGCTGTTTATTTTTCTAAACCACGCGGGGAGGAAGGGAGCTTATCTCTCTCGACGGATTAACTGCCATCAATTTTTTTTGTTATTTTTTTTTTTCCCCTCGGTCGGAGATAGCGCGCGCTGATCGTACGATGCATATGCGATGTTCCCGATAAAAAGTGGAATACCTTCGGAACTCGTTTGCTTTTATTGAGACAGACTGCGCCGCCGCTGCGGGCGGCGGGTTTCGGATTTTCGAGCTTCCGCGCTCGTTGGTCCGGAAAAAAGGACCGCGACGTACGTTCGTTGACGTATACACACGCGCGAATGAATTCCCGCCGAGTACCAAAAATTCGCGCGCCCGAAGCCGCGCGGCCGCCCCGAAATAATGGAAACATTTATACAGGCGCGCGCGGAACGCGCTGCGATAATATTTTCTAACTGTAAAAATATACGTAAAACCCAGCCACAGTGCTCTCCTGTCTTTTTCTCTCTTTCTTTCTCTCTCTCTCTCTTTCTACGAGAACGAATGTATATTATATTTTTCTGCGCGCGGATATAAATAGCGCCGTTGTTGCATCATAATCTTATGGCCGTGTTCGTGTACACGTATAATTTCGCCCGTGTTTATTTGGTAACGAGCGTGCAGATGGCCGAGCTGTTGTTTCGTACGGATTAACGGATAATTGTTCGCGCTTTAATAAATACCGTTTATGCATATATATTTAAATCGCTCGATCGTGATGACGCTTTCGTGTCTCAACTGCTGTCACGTGTGTGTTGGCATTGTCGTGTCGCCATGTTATTGGCAATGAAGCACACACGCGCGCGCGTCAGTTATTACGAAGCAGTCGTAATCCCGGCGATGTTCGATGCAGCTGATACGCGCGAGATAACGATAACTCGCAATTAAATCGCAACGATAGCAAGATAACAGCAATTGCAATTCCCCAAGATCTATTGAATGACATTGAATATTGTTGAAAAAAAAAAACTGCTTCGAATGTTTCGCGCTTTTATTCCCTTAGCGAACACACAACGTGCGCGACTAATATATATGCGTCACATAAATTTTGCATCAGGTGGGTTTAATATTATTTGCTCTTTCTAAAAGTATTTTCTCGTTCGCGTATTCTGTCAGTCCGTCTCGGCGCGTGTCACCTTTCCATCTTAATCAGTCGTAATGAATATTCACGCGTCACGGCGCACGGCAACACGAAACGTGTCTGTGCGAACGTAAATACTCTATTTCCTGTATTGATCAGAGCACCGCGAGAGTGCTTCGCAAACGAGGTTTCTGAGATTCGCGCGAAATTCGACCCTCTCAGGCATGACGCGAAGGGGATATGATCGCGAAGGCGGGGTAAAACCAAATTCGCCGAAGCCGATGGGATTTCACGGACTTTCCGCCGACGCTATGATAACCGTGTTGGTTACCTTCTGCACCATCTAACGGTACATCCCGGGCTCTAGAAACGGCGGGCAGGCAGAGAAAATCCAATTGGCAAATTCCTGAGCGTCACTGGACCGCGAAATGGGGTGGCGGGCGCGGCCCGCTGCTACTTCCATCTCTCGGGGTAGCGATTGTGACGATGGTAGTGGGGTGGTGTTGGCTGTGCGAGATGCGAGAAGGGCTTATAAATTGCATACGATAGCGCTAGCCTCTGCTATCCCTGAAACTCCGCCGGCCGCGTGTCCGGCCAAGATTGCGCTTCGACCCTTCCAATTGATTTATTTAATGCCGCGGTTCACCCCCTCCGACGTGGAAAGAGGGGAAAAAGAGAAGTGGCCCGTTAGATCGGGAAGGATTCTCTTTGTTTCCCCGAAAACCCAACGAAAAATAGAAAGAGAGATAACGCGGTTAAGTATACGCGGTGAAGTATACACTCTGATAAAATGATACATTGGACAATTGTCGTCCAAGATAAGACAACGCTTCTAAGAGGGATCGACGTTTTATTCGGGAACAATGTATAGATATATACGCGATACTTTATTGATATCGTCGAAATTAATGGAATCGGAAATACACACTATCGTGTATTTCAAATAATAATTCACCGCTCGCGCGCAGCGTGTCCGTTCGCGGGGCGAAAATTGCTCGCTTCTACCACGTCGCACTTTATTTGCAACGCGGTAACGGTTCCGGAGCCATTGTATCTCGCCGCGAGATGAAATTTGGCACGCGCTACGAATCCCCACTTTGCGCTAACCGGTGAGAGAGGAAGAGGGTTTAGGTGTCGACGGAGTCTGTGTTGGTTCCGAAGGAAATATCAAGTGGCAGCAAGATGGCGAAGGAGAAACAGCCTCGTAGGTTGGATTGGGCCGGAGAGCTCGCACCGAGTCCATCTGGGCTTAAGAGTAACCTGCCGGACAGATTGGAGTTTCTTGGCCCCTTACCAAAGACGAAAAGCGTAGAGTGGCGGCGGCAGCGTAGCAGTTGCCGCCGATGTCGGTGATGGTGCGGGATGTGCTGGCGCAGAGAATGGCGTGGGTGGGAAGGAAGTGAGATCCACAGAAGGGGATCTAGTGGCGGGCGTATAGGAGGAAGGAGCGAGGGAGAAACCGGTAGCACATGGCCCGGTGCCTACGTGCGCGCCGGTATCGCTTGGCCCTTGCGGCGACTGAGATCGGCGTATTTACCTACATTGAATCTCTGCCAACCTACAATTACCGGTTACCCATCCTTCCTCGAATTCCCGTGCCCGCCCGCCTGCTCGTTCGACGAATGCCTCTATGCCAAATTCACGAGGCTCGCGTGATGCTAGGTGAATCTGCATAAAGTGTTCATTCGTGGAGCGGGTGGCGCGGGGACCGCTCGTGGATTCGGTGTGTGAGAGAACAATCCCCGGCGATTTCCTCGCTGTTCGCTCGTGAAAATCGACGCGGCACGCCAATTTTCCGAAAAGGAATAGAAGATAACGAGGGAAAAGAGACTCGGACGAAAAAAGGTGCACGCGATTTAAAATACGAGAGAGAGAGCCACTCCCGCTGAATTATCTCCGTTCAATCATTCGATTTATCGCGAGAAAGAGAGAGAGAGAGAATACAGAGAGGATACCGATGCCAGTGAAATTTATTAATTTATGACGCGCGAGAGACAGAAAGGAAAAGAATCATCGCTCTCTCGCGAGAATCTTAAGAGAGACTGCGAGTTTCTCATCTATCTGTCAATATATGACCTTATCCATGAAAGAGCCGCGAGAATTTTAAATCCCGCATGCCGCGGAAACGCCGGTGTCGAACGCGTTATTCACGCATCGTCGATTTTATCCGCACGAACGGGATCGCGGAATTTCGACGCCTCGTTTTCGGTTTTATCGACGACCCGGTTATTCGATCTGCGAAACGTGCGAGGGTAGAGCGCGGCCATGCTTAACAACTCATAAAGTCGTCGTCGGCGGTCTGCGGCCGTATCGTACGGCTCCACTCGTGATGCTAAAGCGCTGTGTCGCGCTGACCTCGGTCAGCCTTTGCTGTCGGATTCTACCATCCGGTGATAACGGTGGTAGTAGTGGTTGTGGCGGTGGTGGTAACCGCGCGCGGCAACGTCGCCCCGCTCGGAGATTGAAACAAATATTTTACGAGGACTCCGGAGTTACGACGATAATAATTAAAAGGTGGTCCTGGCACCGTCCTCGACCGGTGCGCGCTCGTCGGCTGTAAAGTCAGACGCCGGATATTACCGTCTTTTCCGACGACGACCGCAGTCTCGAGAGGCTTTGATGTCCGCGGCCTTCTTTCCAAGTCCTTGTGCTTCAATTATAGAACGACGACTTCGGAAAAGTTCCAAGTCGAAAGCGCGGGCCGAATGAGCCTTACGCCTTAAATAAATACGTTTGAAATTTTATTACCTGCGAGACGCACAGATGTTTTCACAAATTTATTACACGCTCGGATAATAATTTGACTGACGCTGAATCTTGGTGAATTCGTGAAAACACATTTGCTGCGTTAAACTTCACGTTACGACGTACAAATAGCATAACTTACTGAGAGACGAGAGGGGAAGAAGAGTATACATAAAAAAAACGCGTGTTGATAGTTCTCTCTCTCTCTCTTCTGTGCATCGTATTTTATATCTAAATTTGCAACGATATTGGGCTATCTCTTTGAAAATTGATGAAAAATTGATGGACCTTACAAACTCATCATAGCGGAGTCTAGAAGGATTTGATCTCTAAATTACAGCGAAAATCCACGAAGAGTGTAGAAGTAGAATATCTGCCGGGCCGACCACCGGTGACCTGGTTCGAAACTTTTTAGTGTTGCCATATTTTATACATGTGAAACAGTTTCACAATTTTGTGAGAAATAAAAGTTTCTTCGTATATAAACATAACCGATATTACGATACATATATACTGATTATAGTCAGCATTAGAATGATTAAAAACACTCTTTGTTTCGTAATCTTTATGAAAATCTACTTCTACGTTAAAAAAAAAAAAAAAAACCAAAAAACAGAAGTACTCATAGTTATTACAATTTCAAAACTATGAGCAAGTGTAAATAAATAAATAATATCTATAGCATCCAATGTATATTTCAAGTTTTTATAACAATTATTTTTATTATTATTATTTTTGTTTAACGTAGGCAATGAAAAACGTCTCTTTATTCTGACAAGTACATGTACAATTGAACGCTTGAGAAAGCAATTCATCGTGCATTTTCCATCGCGCCTTAAACCTTACAGCACGACCTTAAAGTCTCGCCGAAACGACATCACGGGCTTAGCCCGGGACGTATCGTGCTGGTTCCAGTTATCGGGGATCATTTTCAGCCCCCGAGGGGATCAGGCAAGAGCGGGGGCTTAAAGCGAAACGAATCGCCGTCGATACACCCCCATACGTGCACGAGAAGCGGGATCCTTTTTACCCCCGCGATACAACGGATACGATCGCGACGCGCCCGCGGCCGGCATGTTTCGAAATTGCCGAGAGACGGATTATTTCTCTTTGTTCCGCGGCGCACGTTTCCGCGCGCGCGATAGCGTCGTTATCTCGAGCCGCGGAATAATCAGAGGGTAATACGTACGTGTATTAGCCGCAAATAGCCTCTCCTCGCGCGCATTTTATCGCGCCCTCTCTTTCTTTCTCTCTCTCTCTCACCGCGCGCTTCGCCCGCTAATTCTTTTAGCCGTTCCATTCGCGCCGACTGGATATATTACATCTTCGTTTATTCCCATAAAATGGATTGTTTCCTTTACAAACTGAATTCAGCGGGGATATATACGGGGGGATAAATCTTTTGCGAATTAAAGCAGCAGTCAGAAAACGTGCTCGTAGCTTTATGGGCGTATATTTCTCGGAGAGAACGTTTTATTCAATTCTTTTTTCACACCCTATAATGTAAAAACTTTCTTCACTTAACCCGGTTTTGAGTTACACCATTGGTTTTTTTTTCTTTTACCACTTGCTTTCGATAGCACTTCTGACATTTTCCAGTTTTGAATACCGACCATCCCCTTATTAAAAGTTACGATAGGTATCTCTTTGTGTGTGTGTGTGTGTATTTGTTTGCTGACATATATGAATACACGTGTATCCGTCATCGAGATGTATGAAGAATGCGATAAGACCAGCTTTGAAAGAAGGAAATATCTTTTCATTCAGTGTGAGAATAAATTTGAGTCTCCTCGTTTCTTAGCAATAGGCGCGATAAGGGTAGGCGCGCCTTTGTGTACGTGTGTCTGTGTGCACGTATACACATCGCACGTATTTCGTCGAAAGCTCCGTTTCTCTGTACAGCCTGGAATACGTTAGCCGCGAAACAGATTGTCGTACTGTCGTGTAGTTGCGCCGCCGACGTACGGAATTGTTCGTATTTGTCAGGAACCGACGACACGGTAGTTGCAAGGGAACTCGTTTCGAATTGAAGCCAGCTTTGCCTTAAAGAACACGAATGGAGCCGCGATTCGTGCGGAATTTTAAATCGCCGGACCATGAAGCGGCGGCGGCGGCGGCGGCGAAAAATAACGTCACAACAACTTTGCGCGTAAAAAATGAGGAAAGTTCACGTTGACGATTTTTTTTCGCGATACTTAAATACGATTATCGATACGCCACGCGATAATTTCATCAGATGGCGATCGAAAAAACCGTCACTTTATTTCAGACGAAAACGTGTTGCGTCGCGCGCGCGCGGATACGTGTGCTTGTAAAATACCATCCGTTATATAAAACATTCTCTCGCAGAGAAAGTACGTACAGAAGTCATTTCCCCGGAGAATCCTGTTTATGATCACCCGCAAGTTATATACGTCGTATAAAGCGTGCCACGTACTTTTTCAGCGCGGCGCGGCGCTGCGTGACAGTCAAGACATACGAGGTAGACACAAGGTGTTCGCGCGCGGATGCTCTCTTTTACCGGAGGGCTCATAATCGCGTTAGGATGTCAGTGCAATTTACTTCCGCGGAGAAGAGACCGTCTCATACGGTCCTCGGAAATCTATTGGCAGATTTATTAAGGCGTCACCAGTTGCACGTGGGTGGAGCGCGATGAGCTCGCGCGGTGTCCCGAGAATCCGTCAATTTTACGAGCGCCGGTGTGTCCTTTATCGATAAGTAGCTCGTGCGAGTACACGTGCCTCCCTTCTGTGCACTATACCTCGCCCCATGGCAATATGATGATGGGTCCCGGTTGGGCAGAGCGACGGCAAGGAAAGCGCTCCGTGCCCGCTCGGATCTGTATGTAAGGCGGAGAAGCGCGCGCTCGTGATTATTTAAACGGTTACGGGCCTTTCGAGCGATATAATTTCTTCAATATTTCAACTCCCGCTGGAGCGGGGCGCTGGCCGCTAAAAGACCATCCACCCCCCGCGAAGGTTGGCAGACTTCCACGTCGTCACCGCAAAACTCCTTCATCCGGGAGCGACGCGGCACCAGTGATTTCGAGGAAACCGCGCCATTTCGCATGCATAATACATTCTAATAGCCCTGGTACCTTTCCCCTCCGCCCGCGGCGTCGAATCAGCCACCGCGACCGAAAAGAAGCAACGTGGAACGCGATTATTTCGCCCCTTTGTTCTCTCCCACGCGGACGTCGCGGAAAGAAGTTGGCTCTGCCAACGTCGTCATCGGAACACGTCCTTTTCGACGTTCACGACGAGGCACCGCCGACGATATCCGGTTTCCTTGTTGCTCGCTTCAACGTCGAGCTTCAACTGTCCGCCTTAATCTATATTGTGCTGACGTTCGCGGAAAGATCGTTTCTCGTGTCGTTGTATTATCATTGTTATACTTTCTCCGAAATATAGAATTCTTGTTTGTTGCGCCGCGTACTTTCCATTTTCATTCAAAAGCGTCTTTGTAGAAGAGTAAGAGTTCGCCAAAATAGTACTTTCAATATTCTCCGGCAGATTGCAAGTTTCTAATTTCCTTGGTTGTTTCTTTCTCTCACTGTTTCGGTTTCTTCGTCGATAAACCGTGGAAACGGGTCGTAAATAGCGAGCGGTTTGTCGCTGTCGCATCTCGAGTTCTGCCGTACTTCAAGCCCGAGATCCTTTACACGAGATAGGGCTCTGTGCACATCATTGAGGATTTCTCTCAGACGCGCTTTTCACGTAACCGCCATTGGTATCGACGTTACACGCGAAAGAAAAATGTCGCGCGCTCACAATTTTGCCGGAGCAACGATTTAGTAATCTCCTCGTTCGGGAGGATTTTCGTCTTAACCGCGGATCTCCAAATCGCGTTCAAGATACACACATTTCTCTCGCGACGCAAGTAGATAATATACATAATATTATTAAAATTCGAACGTACCTAAAGAAAATTTTTGAATGATAAAACGAAGGAGTCTCCCATCAGGAAAGTCGAATTTCATATCTGATTTTAGTTTTCAAGACGTCTTCAAGACGTAGAAGTCTTAGGTTGCAGCGAACTTCTCTGGAGGGATTGATCCACTGTTAGCGACAGCAAGAAAATTCCTCTCTCTTTCTCTCTCTCTTTTAAACTTTTAATTGCAAAAAGGCAGCGCGCAAGAGAACGAATCATTCGCAGAGCCGGGAGAAGCGGCGTAACAAGGAAAATCATACTAAAGTTTCTTTCTTCGAGTAGTCGGCTTTAAAGCCGGCTCTTATTATTTGAAATTAAAATCTACGCGGAGCGCCGACGTTGCCGACCCTCGAAATTCGGTCGGTGGGTTTTTTATTATAAAAAAAAAAAAAAAAAAAAAATACGGCTCGCGGGGAGAAAACCGTCCTGAAGCAGCCCTTTTGTGGTACTTGGCACCTACCACGGGAAAGACAGAGAGAGAGAGAGAGAGAGAGAGAGTGGCGACACTCTCCGCGCTTTCTCTCTCGCTGCGATTGTTGCCTCTTGACGGCAGCGGAAGTAGACGCTAGTGTGAGAAAACGCGAACGACGCGCTGTAGCGCGTCTGTAGGTTTGGAAGAGAGGGGAAACTTTTAATTGAATAGTAGGATGCCATCGTCTCCCGCGATGTTGGAGCATACCAGCTGGAAAATCAATTGGATATCGGAGATTACGACGTGAGGGCTTTGCTGATTCGACCTCGAGAGACGAAAGAGAGAGAAAGAGAGAGAAAGCGAAACACGGAGGAGGAGGAGGAGGAGAGAGAAGCTTTCGAGAGCCTTTCAGTTACCCGAAGGCTTCGGTCATTGATCCGCACGTAAGGTACATGGCTGATACCCACTTTATTGACACTACAAACTTCTCCACCTCGGCGGAGAGAACGATGGCGCGGCGCCGCGCGTCTGTACCTCGGACACGCTTCTTTCTCGCACGAATGATGATCGATATTTCCTCACCACGGTCCGACCCGACAAACGAATCCGATAATACACACCGGCAATGTAGCGCGAGAAATAATATGAGGCCGAAGCAATTTTCCACTCGAACGGAACACCGCAAAGTCCGAAGTGAGCTACTTCAATTAGGATTTCGTTATTCGGCGGCCGGCAATAAGATGCCGGCAATATTATTATCCGAGCGGGATTGCGAATCGCTTCTCTAAGGTGAATGACCCGACTTGAACGTAAGAAAGAGAGACACCTCATGTACAATTCGATACATGATCCGTAGGTACGTGTCGGGGTCAGGTTATAAGGTGTCTAAAAACATCACGCGTCGTATTGCTCGCGCTGGGAAGCGACTCGACACGTGCGTCATTCTCGCGGGAATTCCCCGAAGAGAGAAGCTAAAGGATGCGAAGACCATCCGGGGGAAAGGAGCAGCCTCCGGGTGAGGACGAGGCGAAACGGCGGCGGTGACGGCGGCGGATCGTAGCGACTAAGGTGGAGGAGGCTGCTCCCGCGGGAATCCTCTAAATTTAATATAGAGTCAATTGGAGAGAACCTAATAAAATTGCTGCCGCCCGAAGCCACGAGGCGGTCGAGTTTTCGTCGTCAAACGGCTAAGAAATCGTCGGAGATGCAGCGTTAAACATCGTCTGTGTAAATCGATCGAAAAACACATAGGTGAAAACGTTTTTTGTGTGCAAAAGAACGTCGAAAAATCTTCGCGCGTACGTGGTTGTGCAAAAAAAAAAAAAAAAAAAAAAACGAACCTTGCGTCGAGCATTAAATCGCAAAATATCGTGACACATTGTGTGATTCCGGGCAAAAGTTAAAATATTTAATTTTAAGCATTTATCGGCTGGAAATTTAGCCAATCTCGTATTGTATTTAGCTCGTTTGTGATACACAGCATTCGCGAGGCGTATTGAATGCCCATTCGTTTCAAAATAACGTCGCGTCGCGACGGTCGCCGTCGCGCAACGCCGCGCGACTATCGTTAACCCTCATTAATTATTCGATGATACAAGCACGTTAAATAAATTCGATCTGTCTGCGTAACACGACATCTATTATGCCGAAGGTAATATAAACGCTGGTACGAATTGTATTTTCGGCGACTCTCTCTCGCTCTCTCTCTCTCTCTCTCCCAATGGGCCACTATCGACGATTATTATTACTATTATTATTATTATTACTGCGAGCGACAACAGAACAAGCGGATTAAAAAGCGCATTACACAGCGTCCTCGAATAGAGAAACGATCCGCCTGATTTTGTATACACTCGCGCGGCGTTTTCGTATCGCGCATAATTATTTCCGTGTAATCATCGTAATATCGTGCATGACTACATGCAATTATTGCGCCGCGCGCGAACGGCGACGCTAACAAATTTCAATTAGCGAACCCGTCACAAGCCGCGCGGGAACAATAACATTATGAATTTTAAAAGCGCGTCCCTCCCGCTATTATTTCGAAAGAGATCGGAGACTCGCGTCTTGCTCAAAAATCTCGCGCGCGGGGTGCGCGCCCGCTCATTTACATTCCGTCCACGGCGGATAATGAAACCGGGAGAAAAACCGACGGCGGTTTAACGGGAATCAGCCAGCGAATAATGAAACTGCTTAGTATTCTTAGCGCCCAGCAGCGGAGATGAAATAATTAAAACGAAACGGAAGATCGAAAGTTATGGAGCCGGCAAAGAGTGCTTTCTCTTTAAGCGAACTTCCAACGTCATCCTGTGCAGCATGACCCGGAGACCTCCTCTCTATATATTATATACATCTCGCTCTTTCTCTCTCTTTCAAAAGTTTTTTCAATTATGGATTAAAGCGCACAAAGCTCCTTACGAAATATAATATATAAAATATATATCTCTCCCTCGATATTTTTCTGACATAATTTTATGTTATACACACACATACACACAACATTTTTAATATTGCTTATCTTCAGACTCCAGCGCGATGAGAAATATTATATTACCGCACAACTCATTTTCACAAATTATTTTTCTAAATAAAAGCACTGTTGTAACGTGAGAGAACTTCGCTGAAAATACAAACTCCGGAATATTCAAATAATTTAAAATTTACAAATAAATACAGTGCGCGCACATATGACGTACGGACCACTTTTGCCGTTGGAATATTTACGTTACGACGGATCCGCGCGCGCGAGTGTGTGCGCTTTGACGCCGCCCCCGCGGCTCATCCAAATGGACGAAAATATTTGCACGGAGCTGCGCGCGCGAGTCCCCGATGATGGGCTACGTATTTTATTATTATACGAAACGGCTTCTTTGCCCTACAGCCGCGACCAAGGAATCGCGCGCGCGCTCCTGTTCTCTCGGAGATTATTTATTCGACAGATTTCCGCGGGGTTCGCGCGCGATTCCGGACGAAACCGGATACCGCCTACCGGTAATGCACCCCGAGCCGACAGGGGCCCCCGCGTGTGCACAAGGGTAGAAACGCGCACGGATGAAATAGAGCAAAAAAGGACTGAATAAAACACGAAATAGCAGTTAGCGAAGAAAAATACGCTGCTCGCCGGTGTTGGTACGTTGAGTTATTCTCTCTGTCGCTGAAGTTCAAAGCTGCCAGAACGCCCGGCAGAACCCTTTGTGTTCGGCATCGAGAGAGTTTTTCCGCCGCGCTCTCGCGTCCCATATACTTCTACCTTTTTTCACGATCGAGGATTCCTCACTGTCGCGGGATAACAAAGTTGCGCCGGGAACATCGTAGTAGTTACTACTCGTAGCGCGCACGCCGCGCCGTTTGTATAGTACGGTATCATGGAAAGTGCTTTGTGCCCGATACGTATCCAAGTATTATAACGTCCCTCTGGCGAAATACGGCTTTCGGCTTCCTCTTTATGGAAGGCAACCGGTCATTGAGCGATTCAATGCATTTGTAAATAAAACATCGGGAATATGCTTTCCGCCGTGAATAACGTAAAATGCTTTCCTTGTTCACCGACATTATTCAATTTACAATTAATACGTTTGACTTTATTGAAAAATTTTATACATATTCCATATATTTTAATTTAAATGCAATATTGAAAATGTTATTTTTCATCGAAGTATTGTTTTAAACTGCTGTACGCGCGAGTCTTTTACACGCATGCAATTGTACACTGTATATTTTATTCTTATAAATCTGTGAAATCTCGACACGCGCTTTTTGAGAGTAAAGAGAGAGAGAGAGAGAGGTTAAAATGAGGTTAAATGACAATTTGAAATATAGACATACGGCATTGACGGTTTCATTGTGCGACGTATATAGACTGTTTCGCTCATTATGACGCACTGTGATCGATCAGAGTGCGTGTAGAATAGCCTGCGTGTTTCTCGGTTCGTTCGTTCACGGAGACGCTTGCATTCTCGACACATTGCGTGCTTGGCCATACTAATCCGCGCTGTTACAACCCCTTCCTCCGTGATAAGCACGCTGACACCCGCACTTCGTGCAGCGCTCCTTGTCTATAACTAAAAGTGCCTCGATATGTCTTATCGTTATGGGACATTACGTATTCCCGGATTCGTGCTATCAGCCATACGTGGTTTCTTGCTATACATCGTTGGGGGCATTCCCATTTATCCATCAACTATTTGAAGGTTTCAAGAAATGTCCGGAAAAGTTGAGGAATTTATAACGCTCTCTCTCTCTCTCTCTCTCTTTACCTCGCGAGATTACATTTGTTATAGAAATATCGCACAGACAGCTTTAGCGGTAGTAGTCGCCGCCCTAGTTTGGTTAAAAAAGCTACTGTAAAAACTCGAGTGTTTAATAATAGAGATAAATTCCATTAACTCACGGAGATCAGCGTGTCACGGTGACTCTCAGGAAAAATACGATTTACATAATACACATATAAATTTATTAAAGCGAGAGGAAAACCTGTTCTCATTAAAAAAAAAAAAATAGAAGAAAAAAACGCGTCAGAGATCGACTGCACGTAAGCGATCGCGGAATGAATTTAGAATTTCCATTAGACACGCTATTAAACCTCCGCGCACACGCATCTACGTATACGTTATATAAACACGCTCCGATCTCTGTATAACGACATACGTGTAGTTCTGTGCGCGTGCAGATCTGCATATAGACGTTTCGTTTCTAAGGTAACGAGCGACTTTTTCCCAATTATCATTACGCCACGCGATAAGAAGACTCTATTAGGGCCGTTATCGTTCTTCCAGATTACACACAATATACGCACGACCGGCGCGTTGTTGCGAGGCTTACACAAAAGACTTTCTTTTTACGGCGATTATCATTTCGATAAAGCGAACGAGATCTCCGAGAAGTACATACATTTGCTACATCTATAGTCCAAGTATATATTTTTAATTTAATTATTTTCTAAACGCGTTACCAAACAAACTTCGCTATTCAATGTACGTACGCGCGCGATATTTGTAACTTTTCGCTTTTAACGGAAACAGTGGAACAGCGAAATATGAACGCTCTTTTGTCCGCGAATTCAAAACGTGAATTAATGTTCTTTCCATTAGTAGTTGACTCTATTATGTTACTGGTAAAGCTATATAGAGTTACGCGTTTCTCTTCTTTTTTTGAGGGGGAGGAGGGAGGAGGGAAGGGTTGAACGCGTCGATGTATAGTCGTTGCTCGCGTAACGGCCCCAAGGGTGTAAATACACTTCACAAAGAGCTTCAAACCACATCGCGCACCGAAAGCGACAAAAGCATTAAAAGAGTCATAAATTCATATTAGCGGCCGGTTTACTCAATTTTCGCGAGGACCTGTTACATAACTTTTTGTTAACGGGCTCGCGCAGACCCCTTTCGCCATTCTCGCCGATGTATGCGTCACGCTAACGCACACGATACCACCCGCTCGCCGCCCTCCAGATAGTACATCGGGCTACCCTCCGATTTAATTACACATTATAGGCGTCGGTTATACCTGGTTGCCAGCAAATGGGCAGATAAATATTCATAAATATCCGCGAGCCCGATATATCGGTAAAGCATTTCGCGCTTGCCGGCCGTAGGATTATCAAGTTCACGATCGAAAGCGCGCGCGCGCGTTGATGTCTACCCGCTTTCTGAATCTGAAATTCAGCGATTAAAAGTTATTCGCGCTCGCGAGGTATCATCGCGCACAGACACGATATTTTTCACATCGCGATATCGCCGCGAGCCGTGTGATTTACTTATCGCGGGCTAATTGACAAATGGATAACCGGTTTGAGGGTTTAGCGTCACGATATACAATTTCACATCCCCTGGAGGTATATCGATCGATTATTGAGGTTTGCCGCAACGAGGAGCATCTCTCCGCGCTCCTTAATTTAATCAAAAATTTCCACGGAAACGACTCATAATAATATTGATATCTCTTTCAATAATATCCGGGGAACTATTTTTCATGGATTCGTTCGGGGAATAACGTTCCCCGGTGATACTCGGGTGATAAGAATAAAAATTCACGATTGAACGCGCTATTCAAGTTGAGGGAAGTGGGGGAGGGAGGTGGCCGATCCGCGCGCTCTGGTTATGCCGGCGACGATTAAAGATATCATCGATTCATATCGCCGCTTGAATACGAAAGCAGCGGTTACGGTATTTCTAATTTATGACGTTGCCTTTGCAATGGTAATGCCCGTGTAAATCGCGGAACACGTACCGGTATCGCGTACCGGTTCATCCGGCTTGTTCGGTAGCCAGGATATGGCTTAAATTCACGGTTTATGATTTCTCGTACGTAAATGATCACCGACGGAGGACTGCTCTCTAACCGGGGGCGTCTTTCTTCGTCCCGCGCACGTATATATATATACTACACCCCGACAAGACTGGGCTCTCCGTGAAAACCAAAGGGCGTCATACATTTTTGAATACACTTACCTGAGTGCTCTTAAGTACCGCGCGCTAGGTATGCGCGCTGGTTTTATGCCAGACTTATGAAATATGCCAGACTTAAAATGACATTTTCAATATTGCCGGGCCACCGAACATATATAGTTGCAGTGTTACGAGAATTTAAGTTAAGAATACTGTTTTTCTTTCTAAACGACAGCTGCGATAGTACGTGTAAAATCGGAGAAATATAATAATTTAGATCGCGCGACGTTCAGTGCAGACTTCGCGATTTAATGAAAAACGCGATCTTTGCTTCGTTTAAATTCTATTTTTGCGCTGATTATATTCTATATACTCTGAAAGTACTTTTCGGTCGTGAATATTTAAGATTCTGTAAATTTTTAATGTGTTTTATTTTGTTTTGTTTTTTTTTTAATTTCAATCGCGTCAAGAACAATTTGTTCTTTTTATACATCTTTTTAAATCCATTGCAAAAATACGAATCTGTACGGTCACACGCGAAAATAAAGATAATAAAGACTTTTACGTATCTGCAAAACGTTCTTCGTTCTGTAAAAGCGCGAGCCCGACTGACTGCGCGAATACGAAAATTCCGGTACGCGATTGGCGACAAACGACATTTCGGCTAATACAGCCGTCAAATCGTATCTTGTCGCACGAGTTGGTGTTATTGGAAAATGAATCGCGCACGGTTTGAAGCACGGCGGCACGGTATTTTCGCGTTACGCGTCCGTAATTAAGCGTGTGCTGTGACGAGTGTAACGCGGGCGGTACGTGCCACGCCGGTATTGTTTACCGTTCGAATCGCCGTATGCTGCACGCAGTTGCACCTGTGTGTCGCATCGGGAATAGTATCGCGCCGACGTACCCAAACGCCGCAACGTCGTCGCGTGCTCGCGTGCGTTTTTATGCACGCGGCGGCGACGCAACGCGCGAGAGAGGACACAACACATATACAAAATAAGTATAATTATTACAAACCTGCCGTCACAGCGGCCGTCGCAAAATGCATGAGATCTCACATGGGAAAACAGTCGCACGCGTGACGATAACACATTCGTCGCGCGATAATCATAGGGCGTGGCAGGAAGCTCCATATGTCGGAAATTACTATCCGTTGTCGATAACGCGACGTCGCACCGAAGCCAATTGGTCTCGCGATCATATTGCAAAATTGGAAGATGATTTATTAGCTGGAAGATAAGATGGTGACCGTCGATGAAACAGACGACAAAATCAGATTTTAATTGACAATAGTTAAACGCAATTAATGTATTTTGTCGGCGGTTTCTGCTTTCAACTTGTATAATGAACAAGTGGATACTGATTTCTTTATTTGCGCACGAGAGATGTTGCAACAAGAAGAGAAGTAGGAAATATTTCGTACGCGAGTGCATTCCGCACCGGAAATAGTGCATCTACAAACGTTTGTGACTGACGTTACAACTTTAGATTTATTAGACGGGTTATAAATCTACTATCTCTCCCGCAGAAGCGTTGGTATCCATCATGGCCAGTCACGCCGAAGAAAACGTCGTTACATTGTAATAAATCCTTGTAAAATAAAAGTGTTCTTTGAACGCGTCATCAATCTTAGTAACGTCAGCCCTTAAACAGGGAAACGAATCAAAAGAGCGGCACATATATATATATATATAAAACGTTCTCATTACCATTCGTATAAAATACTTCAGGCAAAAGATGAAGATGTTAAATATCGTAGAATTTCGCTTCGCAGAATGTGTGCACGCGGCTTTCATAAATTCCAATTGATATACAAAAAAAACACTGCACATTCGCGCGTATGGTCAATCAGACTCGAAAGTGGTCTCTATCAAATGATCAATTTAATCAGTTCCCAATTATCTCAAATTTTTCTGCTCGAGTAGTTTTCTGTTACATATAAACGAGAATATTATACAAAGAATAAATTTAAAACGAGATTTAAATTTAGAATAAATTTACCTCGTGACAAGATTTTTTAAAATAACAATTATCGAAGCATTATATTGCACAGGCGTAAACATATAGTTATGTAACTGAAATTTAAATATTATGCATTAACATATTCTAATTTACAACCTTGAGAATGTTTTTCTCTCTTTTATTGGATATGAATGAACATTTCTGCATTGCAAAAATTGTTTTCTTTTTAACAAGAACAGGTAAAAGATAAAATATTTAAATAGCAATAATTTATAGTCTATAATATGTAGTCTATTTAGTTCAAATATTAATTATAGTCAACCAGTTAAGCCAGTATATATTTTATAATTTTAATAAAGTAGGAAAAATTCTTCGCGCGCATGTGTGCGTATTTTGCTTGTGTGTTTTTCTTTTTTATGATAGTAATTATTGCTGAGATAAAATTATTCGGTAATATCTCTCGTGTCATGATTCTAGCATTAGACGAAAAGTTCGAAGATTTCTCTCGAGATTCAGCGCGAGATTCATTCTTTTTTTTCCTCTATTGCATCTATATTACCAGGTCTCTGGCGCAATATTCCATTTTGTAGTGTACTCAGGCCCTTTTGCCCTTTATTCTCGCCACGCCTCGGTCTGCTTTCCATTCTGTTCTGCTAGATCTTCTTTCAACATTATCCTGGCGTCATCGCGAAAAATAAAGCTACTCCATCTCCGACGGTTTTCGTGCTTCTGATTAAAAGTTTGCCGATATTACACCATGACGTAACTCGAAACTAAATTTACTCGCTCGTCGTAGAACGTGAATAGACCGGCAGTTGATACCGCCGTGGCACTTACACATCGCTTGAGTGGAAAGTCTGGTTTAAATTGCGCTTCACTTAATTTTCATCTAGTTCGAATAGTGTAACCGCGTTTTCAAGATTTGTTTTTTTTTCAAACTATCGGAAATTTTTATGTTGATAATTTCTATTTTATATCTATCTCGAAAATTAATAATAAAACATTAAAGTAATATTAAACTTTTCTAATTGATAGATGCGGCTACAAAATTCAAACTACGTTTAACGTTTCCAACGACAACAGATTTTATGACACACAATTTATTCTTTAACATTTATAATATATATTAATCTGTAAGCGCGTGTAAATTTACGGAGAAGAAACTTCGAACAAATTCGGCTCCGCGGCGACGGAGCAACACCAAAGACGCACAAACAAGTACGATCGACCGCGACCTACGTATGTCAGCTCCTCTTCCCGCCATCATATCGGCCGTACGGAGCAACACGTACGCGGTATTTATCTACTTAATCCGCCTGAAATCGATCTGAAATTCGATCTCACGCGATACAGAATAAATCATCGTGCTATCGAGAAACTCGGGGAAGTGATTTCAATGATTATTTTTGCGTAGTATTGCTCGATTTTATGTGTTTGCTTACAGTAGAACTCTAGTAACTTCGAGAACTACAATTTCGATTTCTCCTTGAAAGGCGGGCCAATAGTTTTCCCCACTATTCATGATTCCCCGTTATTCTTGAGTGACTGCGCAACTCGTACTGTATCTTTCGTCTCTTGCCACCAGTTGGTCGCTGAAAGAGGAAGAAAATGGAAGGGGAAGAAAATAATTTCGAATTTTAGAAAGAATCAGTCCCATGTGCTCGAAATTACTGGAGTTCTACTGTACTTCGCGTCGCGCGGTCGGTTGAAGGTCGCGACGCCGTGTGTTTTACGTTTGTTTTTACAGTGATGTGCTTTAAAAGCGTTTGAAAGTGTTTATATTCGCGTTGTTACACGTGTGAATAAAATAGTTCGTCTGTGAAAAGTTCAACGATGAGTTTTGTCTACAAATTTCATACCGGAGGTGTTGAAGTACTGTCGCGCGCGCGAAGCACACACACAAGTAGAAGATATATATTATAAAATGTATGTGATATGTATAAGATAGATATAAATCTGATATGTATAGATTTCATATAAAATATGATACGTATAAGATATTTATAGATATTATAAAATGTGATATGTATAAAATATATGTGATATAAAACATACGTGTGTACATCATATGATATATAATGTATATGTATAAAATATATGTGATATATGTAATATTTACGTATGTGTCTAACTATAAAAAATATTTACAATTCTTTATTTTATTTTCTGTTTCAGGTAAGCACGAAGATTTTGCACGAACTGTTTTGGTACCATCGTTTTGTTCCCTCATATCGCTACGAAACTTCACGCGAGTCAGTCATGATTCACGATCTAGTACAATCATCATCGCGGTTTGTAACTGATAGGTTTGCAATGCGCGTGACGAGATGAAATATATTTTAGTTTTAAGATCAGATATAGAAAATTTGTGAAATATCTAGAAATACATTTCGAGATAAAAATCCGATGTTGAAACACCACGCGTAAAGGGATGAAACGGCGGTACCTACGTACGATTTCAGTGTGAAGGGAGTGCGCGGCGCTTTATCCGATGACTCTCACGCCAGCCAGTCCGCCGGCTGCGCCGTTCGTAAAGGTGGGTGCACACGACTATGACAAAGTAAAGTATATTAAGCTCATCGGCATGCAGAGTTCGCTCGGGCCGGCTTAATACGCGAACCAGGGAACCCCACCGGGTACATCCACCCTTCCCCCTACATTCACCCTTCTTGCCACCTACCTATCTACCTATCCCACCAGCCAGTTCACCCACCGATGCCACCGACCTACGGTTCGCTCAAGTATCCGCCGCGGTGTCTGCAGGGTGCGTGCCTCTCGCGCTATCCACCTTCTCTACCTTCGTCTCCGTTCTCGAGCCGTTCTCGACCCTCGAAGCTCCCGACAACCCGCTGCCGCTCCTCGCCGTTACCTTCTCACCGACCCTTCTCGTTGCTTTCCTCTCTCATCCTCTCTCTCTCTCTCTCTCTCTCTCTCTCTCTTCTCTCTTCTACTTCGGCTTCGTCTCACACTGCGAAGCAGCCTTCTTCCCGAACCCACTATCCTCCTCACGGCCCGCACACTTACGGCGAACTACGACGTGCCGCGGGAATACAATAATTCCCGTGGGCGGCCGTATCTTTTTCCCCGTAACACAACGCCGCGAAAAAGCGGCCGTGTCGCGCCGTGAATATTAACGAGCCCTGCGGGGGTGCACTGCGGAGATGTGTATAGGAGTAGGAACTGCTCGGTTCCGCGGTAGAAAAGCTCCAACGAGAGAAAGAATTGTTTCGAAGAAGAACCTCGGAGCGGATTAGAGAAAAGGTTATTCTTGCGCATTTCATGGCCGGCACGTGTGACTACGTTTTTATTTTAATTTTTTCTTTAAAATAATATTTTAATGACTGAGAAGTACGTATATATATATATAAACGGTGCCACAAAAATTTCCATTAGTGTCTTCTGAATGTCTTCTTATCTTTTTATCACGATGAGGGCGCGACTCGCAGAGCGCATAAGATGCAATCAAATTTTGTGAATAGAAGTCGATATTTGGAGTTAAATACAGAACCATTCGAACCACGGTGAAATCGGCGAGGCGCCCGTTGAATCTTTTCTGCAGTTTTAATGAGTTATCCGTCGACACGAATGAAAAGCCGCTACGGACAATTATAGAGAGGTCGAGAGGTTGATCGAGGAACGGTGGTGAGTCAAGAAAGGGAGCGAGAACTGAACGAATAAGTCGAGAGTCGAACGTTGAGTAGAGTGGACGTATAGATGTGAGTGTTGCCGCATCGTGTCGCGGAAAATACGCGAACAATAACGTCGAGCATATATATATATATATATATATATAACGTTAATAGGACACGGACTAAAGTTTTTCGCCGGATGGATCACGAGAAGACGCGGAATCGCGGCATCGCGCCTATGTGATGTGTTGCCCGTCAATCGGTGAGCTATGGCGGAAAGAAAGTTTTGGCCCTCGCCTTCTTTTCTACCCTCTTGCAGCACCCGTCCCTCGGTCGTCGTCACCATCGCCGTCCTCACGACTGTGGAGCCGTGGAAGTTTTAAGAGAAATGCGAAAGTTGGATAGAGAATGGATAGGATGGAGTTATCTATCGATAGCATCGAGATATCTCTATCACTCCTTTCTGCCTCTAACCCTCTCCCCGTCCGTGAAATCTGCGACGCTTGCCACCGTCGTCTTTCTCCTCTCACACACGGCGCGACCGGCGTGATTCCTCGATCGACGTGTTCCAGAAGCCATTTCCATATCGGGGCGCGCAACGTGATACGTCTTCCTTCGAGTAATGACTTTCAGAGGCGCGTTAGTGTTTCGCGACAGCGAAACAAAAGAGATACCATTCCTCGCGGTTGGATGTCGCACCTTCGCGATTACGAGACACGTTATTTTTTAGCGGAAATGCGAAACCCTCATAAATGCTTGCTGCTTCCATCCTACTGCTCTCATCCCCCTCTTTTTCTTTCTCTTGCGCTCGGTTTTGTCGCATTTCCCGAGAGAACGCGGCCTCGATTGCTGCTCCTTTTCCTCCCTTCCCTTTCTCCGTTTTCCCGCACGTCACATCGTTCTTCCCCGTCGTGAAGCTCGACGACGAGAGTTCCTCTTCATAATGTCCTGGACGTCCTCGAGCGCATAGGCGCCTCCGGCGCGGACGACGTTTTCCCTTCACGGCTGCTGTCCGAAATTAATTGCCACTCCATTTTTATCGTCGTCTATTTATCCCGCCAGTTGCCGCTTCGTCCCTTGTCCCTCGACAACCGTCTCATTAATCAAGCCTTCTTCGTCGCCGCGGTGACGGTCTTCCGCCCCCTTCTTCCTTCGCCCAAAAGAATTCGTTGGCGAGGCGGAGCGCCGTGAGTTTGATTGATTATCGCGTCGCGAATCGATTGATCCCGCAGTGAGTTTGATGAACATTACCTGGGAATTTCCTCGTCAAACCGGAAGAGTCGCAAATATTTCAATCACGTTGCTCGGACTACGTTAAATTATACACACACATATATATTGAGTTATGAAAATTGCATTATATTCACGGATAAAAGCGCAGTTCCGCTTTGATTGAATTATTCGCGTTCCGAATAAATAACTAACACATTTTTAATTCACCGTTATAAATTTATGTGATGAAATGTCGACAATGCTGTCCGCACAATTAACTTTCTATTAATGCTTCCGCATGTTTCGCAACTGCAGTATTATTCGAACAATATTAAAAAAAATAAAAAGATTTGTAGCCGTCACGGTTATCAACAATTCTTGTAATTGCGTCATCTCGCGAGAATAAAGAATTTAAACAAAACATAACGCTCGGTGGGATGAGGTATCTTCTTTCGGCGACGAAAACCGACGAGGGAATGAAGCGGTCCGGTGATTTTACGCACGGGAAATAAAAAAGAAAATTGCGAGGAGGCCGAGAGAACGTTCTCCGGTATTCTCCACGCACGTCCCGACGGGAGTCGTGTGGCGCGCGCGCGTATCGTTGCCATTTTCACGACACCATTAAAACTGTAACCTCGTCCAGCCCTAGGTCGAGCTTCTCTCTCATAACGCGTTATGATCCCGTCGCCAAGGGTTGATGCGTTTTCTGGGGTCGCGATGTCTTTGTTCCCGGCATTCGTGCGCTGCGCCACGTCGCGTCGGTGTGTGTTGTGTTGCGAGCTTGCGAGGAAAAAGCGACGTGGCAGCGGTGATGATGGTGGGGTGGCGGTCGCTCGTCCGAGCCGACATAATCACGCGTACGCGTTCCGTTACTCCACCGCGTTCGTTTTCTTGCCGCCGCTGCACCACCTTCGCCCACAACGCGCGACGCGAACTTCGCTTTATACCGTGTGCATTAATTATAACGCCGCATTACACGGTCGTGTGGCACGCGCAAAGGAAATTGGCTTTCCAGCGCGCGCCGTAAAAAGGAATTACGTCCCGCTGAAAATGTCGCCGACGATTACCGGCTCGACGCGTTCTAATCGCACGCGACTCGCACGCTAAATGACGCCGCCTCGTTATCAGCACGTTTCTTACGCACTTTACGGTGACGGTAATGGAGAAACATGTACTGCGATGTTTGATTTATTGTTTCCTCCCGGTTGGCAAATTTTATCCGCGCATGAAATGAGAGATTCGATGAAGGTATCAACAAAGGCCGCAGAAACGTCGTCTTGGTATTTTTGTGACGCTTACGCGCACACACCGACGCGGCAGGCAGATGGAAGAAAAGTGGAAGCGGCTATATAAGATGGATCCTCGAGACAAAGGACGAAATGGATATGGACAAAGGACGTAATAGGAGAAAACTGTGGTGGAGAACGCCGCGGAAATGCCGGCGCGCGCTATCCTGAGACGCGACTTTGTTGGATTTATGGATTATAAAGAGAAGCAGGACGGCGGAGGTCTGCTTGTGACAACACGACAATGAGAGGACGGGAAAGAAGTGAGCGATAAAGCTGTCGTGGAAATGCATAATTTATACACCAAGCCTCGTCCTGCCCCGGATTCCCTTCTTCCCGCCTCCCGCCAATCCTTCGCGCGCGCGCGCGCGCGTTTCGCAATAAATAATGCGGTACTTCTCGGAGGGACAGGCTCGGTCGGAAAAAGAGCGGCAAAAAGATCCGTGTGTTCGCTTGGCTGTTGGACGCGCGAGTTGCTAATTAATTATGATCTGAGGGAATTCTCTGAAAAATCATATTCACTGCACTGGATGATCGATTTCTGTGTGCAAATTTACGTGCCCTTTGTGTCGCACGCAATCACACACATACACACACAATAAGTTATTTATAATTATAACGTGCACCATATCTGTAATAATATCTGAAAGATAGTACTGCACATTTTAAAGTTCATAAGTTGCATCACGTGTGAAATTGCATCTTCTTTATAGAACGTCGAATACACGTAATATAATTAGCTATGTATGTTATAAAACACAAATTTGTTTTTTTAAATAGTCGTTTGCGAAATGACAGAAATCGTTGTTCGAATCTCATTTGAAAAAAAAATCCAGACTGCTATGTTAGAATCTCGCATTTGCGCGCGTGTGTGTGTGTGTGTGTGCAGCTTTGCGTGCTCGAACGTCTGAAGTCGCGTAAATTCGAAGTAAAATGCAAAAGGGCGACGCGACCACTGAAGCGTCGATACAAAGCGGCATACATACATTGTCGCCTCATCGATGTATTCTCGGGAAATCCGTAAATCTCGTTCCTCCTACGTTCCCTTTCATGCCGGTTTAGAAAACTCCTTTATCAGGAGGACTGCGAGGCTGCAATTCCTTTCGCTTCCCAGTGGCATCGTAAAGGATTGCCACCGCGCGCGCAAAAGTTAGCGAAAGAGAGTGAGCAGGAAAAGGGCGGCGGGACGAAAGGGAGACGGGGGGAGGAGAAACGGGACTCCCCTTTACAACGAACAGAAACCCCGAAGAAGTTCCGCGGCCTCTTTCTCCGGGGGGAACTGAAATTAGGTTTGCAAAGAGGTAAACATCAGCGGGGCTGTACGTTTGCATAAACGGAAGGCGTTGCTCGCATGGGGGGCACGGTGACAAATGCTTGTCGCCGCCGTTGCCGCCGCCACCACCACCACTGCCGCCGTCGCCGTCGTCGTCGTCGTCGTCGTCGTTGTAGTTGTCGTCGTCTTCTTCGTCTTCTTACTCGTCTCACTCGTTCTTCCTTCTACTTATCCCTCTTCTTGGTCGTTGGGCGGTATACTTCGCGTCGACCGCGCCGCAACTTTTGCGAGACCGAGTTTGTTTTTGCGCCATTAGAGCCACTTTGTTCGACTGCAGTAAGGAACGAACCTGTACCTCTGCAAATATTTCCACTATGAACGTGGACGCACAAGGAGAACTAATAGGTGCTACGGCGAAAGTACAACTTTACAAAGAAGCGCTCGTGTACGATGCGAGTTGTGGATGTTATGCACGCGCGCGGGAAACGAGCATGTTTTCACCGGGATATAAATCGCGAGTACGGAAAAAAGGTTGTTAAATTTGAAACTGCCGTTTCTTGCGGCTTGAAAAGTTGGCGCGAGGCGCGATATCTTTACGATACGGCGACAAGAAAGTCGCCAGCGCGCATTCTGCCTTCGGACGTTCCGAGGCCAGAAATTAAGAGGACACGTCGACAATGACGACGCAAGAACTTAGGGGAGGTGAGATTAAAAGTAGGTCTGTTCGTTAGAAAGTTTCTCTCTCGCGTTTTCCACTCGGTAAAAGTTTTTGCGGTCAAGCAAAGAAGGAAAGATCGGGCAAACAAATAATTAGGGTTGAGTAAATTACGCCAGTAATATCTCGCCCCCAGAAGGGGCGAAAGAACGAGGAAATGACAACAATGTGGAGGACAATGCGCAAAACACAGAGAGCGAAGGATGTTGGCGGATCAAAAGGTGGCGAGTGGAAATGGCGCTGCGTGGACCGGAAGAGGGGACAAGTACTACGCCTCAGTGGTACCGCGATGCTCGCTTGTTCGAGAGCAGTTTCGAAGCACCGTGCGTATACTCCGGTAACCAAGACAAGAGGCTGCGGTAAATGCGCGCGGTAAGCTGCTGTCATTAAAATGTTCCGCAAGATCGACTACGGCCTGGGCGACGGTAATGCTCGCGCTCTCTTTCTCGCTTTACTCTCGTTTCCCCTTCGTCTTTATTTCCATTTCTGTCTCTCGCCATCCGTCACGATTTTCCTCCTCCCCACGTTTTCCATTCCCCGTGCGCGCGTTCTACCTTCTCTCGTCGTGATCGCGCAAGGAGATGTTGAGAACAAACCGACAGTAGGGGATGGGGCGCGCTTGATGGACATTGCATTGTGCTCCGTAATGATGCGTTCTCTAGCCGGCATAAATCGTATGCGTCGACGACGACATCGCGCTCGGCGCGTTATTGAAACGCGCGCATTTGAAGGAGAGGATCTGGTGCGCTTATTCATCAGTTTCTCGAAATAAAAAAAAAAAAAAAAAAAAAAAAAAAAAGCTGAGCAACATCAAGATCAAGATATATGGTAGAATTTCTTTAATCAAGCGCTTCTTCAATGTCTAACGGTTTTCTTGAAATGCATTTTATCGGAGAATATTAACACATCTAGAGATAAATTTATTTACATACTTGCGAGAAGTAAGTTATTTACAAGCTGTGCAAATATTTATAAATGTCTTTTTAGAAAAATGTTTCGGACTTGAATAAAGAACTCAAACCTTTGCCATTTAGTGCGCGAACATCATTTGCAACGTATCCTTAAATTACGTTAATGTATAACGTCATGCTCGATGATAGACAGGCCGCAAAAGGCATCTATTCGTGACTGAATTATTGCCAAGAATGTCGTCCATCACTCAACGAATATTTTTAGATGCGGTAACGCGGGGAAATACACGCGGAAACTCGAAACATTTATTTTGCGGAATGATTAATGTTCCCGGGCTTGGGAAACGGGACAGTTGACGCAGTGCGGGGGCGCACTCAGGGACTGCGCTGTTTTACCGTAATTAGGGCCATATTCTTCAGGTTTTTTGTGTGACCGCTCAAGATAGCCGATGTCTATCCCGCGCGAGGTCCTCTTTGTTTTCTTCGGAACGCCGCGCGCGTCGTTCTCTCGAATTTATCAGAGATCGCGCCGGCAAGGTTCGCAGAATCTTTACACAATTCTATCCGATGTTTCCGTGACAATAAACGCGATTTCTATCGCATTCGTGATTTCGCGCGATCTCTCGCATTCGATGCATTATTTTCATAATGGATGCACGCGAAAACGGAAAGCATAAATCGCGAAGAATAAACATCGAGCGCGCGATTCTCCAGTTACCGCGTATACGCCGCAATTCGCCATTCAAATTTAATATTCAGGTGAAAATGTATCGTTTGCGCGCGGCTGATAATGCTGCGACCGCCCGCGGTGTGCATCCGTAGAAACGCCGTGGCGCGCGTTTCACGGCCGAACAGACACCGACACGCTTCTCATTCGAGCGCGAGAGCACACGCGATGGCGTCGTTCGTGAAATGAAGAGATGCCCCGGTAATGTATTCGAATAGCGCTCGCGCGCAAGAGAGAGAGAGAGAGAGAGAAAAAATAGGCGCTGGTAACGCGGTAGAGAAACCGGGATTTCGGGGAGGGAGAGGTGTAGTGGCACTGAAACACGCGGGGTGCCGCGTTCCCTGTGTATATGCGCATAGAAGATTTCAGCACGGACCACAATATTACCATAAAGCCGCCGCCGCGGTTATGCATAAGCATAATTTTTCCGGCGGCCGTAGCGCAAGCTTACGAGCGCCGTGGCGGTCGCCCCGTCTCTAATTGGTCATGCGGCTAAACATTGCATAAATTCGCAATAAAGCTACCGCGGAGCCACGGACAGTTGCACCCCGACCATCCAAATTACCCGGGATTTCCTTCACGTGCGCTAATGTCCCGTGGGGATTGCCGGTAACAGTCATGAGAGTTAACATGCGAAAGCGCGCCGGATCCAATCTTCGAGAAAACTTCCGTCCGCGTTCGAAACTTTTAACTTTTTTTTAAATGTTACGAAAGAGAAGTACATGCAGAAGTTTTATTTACTGAAGAGCGCACTCTGTGCGCGAGCAGGTGTCGAAAAACAAACCTCAACAGAGAGTTGATTGTATAATTATAATAATTAAACGCTATTTAGATCGCGTTCGATGCGTTCAAGCGAACTTTGATAAGCCGCGCGCGTCACGTGAGTGTTCGTGCGCAAAGGGGCAATATTTAGAAGCGACTGACGATAAAATCGACTTTCCTATACAAAGCGTTCATTAAAGCTTTGTTCAACCGACAAATGTTTAACTTTTTCTCCAAGTTCATTAGGTCGTTCATTTTTCTTCCGGCTCTTTTCGTCCGACTTCTTTGTGTTCCGCGACCTTATTTCTTTCTTTTACTTATACATTTTATGCTTTTGCCCTCCACCACCGTGCTGCATCACGGGAGAGAGTGTGGGAACAGAGGACGTCGATTGCTCAGGACAGTTTTTCCCACGACAGCCGAGTGTCCTCGGTTTCTTTCGTGTTCTTTGCCACTTCTCGAATCTCCTATCGGACACGATAGATCTTCGCTAATGGTTACTTTTCGGCGGGACGGACGTCTTTTCTGCGACCAACGTGATCTCCGACCGCAAGAACTCGATTCACTTTAATGACGACGTTGATTAAGTAAACCGTATCCTACGTAGATACTTCGCAGGTATATAATCACGTTGAAAATACAGAGAGAGAGAGAGAGAGAGAGAGATAGAGGAACAATTTTCCTCTTTACACATAAACTCTCTCTTGAAAGCCGTTTGTTTTAAGAGAATAAACAAGCGAAATCGATTTTAAAAGCGTACGTCACACATATTGCTCTTGCAATCTCTTCTCTCTCTCGTTCGGCGCGGAGAATCATTCGGATACGATAATTGCTCCATTGTATTCCGAAAAGACGATAGCGAGCTAACACCGATCGATCGTGATCTAGACAATCACTCAGCATCAGATAGCGAAGCATCAGCGCGCGCGCGCGCGCATCGGATAGATTCTATTGCGCAACCGACTAAAGCGTAATCTCCCTCCTCGTCGAAACGCTCGTTCATCGACACAGCTCGGCCGAGTGCATAGGCCAAGAGACGGGATAGAGGTCCTCGTTGCACTGTAGAGATTAAGCGGCATTGTCTATGAAACGCCTCGCAGACAAAAGAAAATCGTGTTGAGTTCCTCGACCCACCGAACAGAAGCCGCTGTCGAGTTTCTGTAATATTTTTTAGAGATTCTCTGCGCTGATATAGCGAGTATGCTACTAATATTTGTTTACGTATTAATTTGTATAAACTTTCTGAAGCGTGTGGTGTTTTTTTTAAATCGCTTAATAAAAGTTCAATTATTATTATTGTAGATATTATTACATTATATTGTAGAAACCAATTTTATATTTACAGAAACAGAGCAACTCTTTAAGAAAAATCGAACTAAAAAAAAATTGAAATTAAGACAAATTAAAATTAAATAAGAAATTTACATTCTGTTTTATTTCGAAAGCTTTAGTCGTTGAATAATTCCGTCTTTTAATTCGGTTTAAGTAACCTTATCTGGTATGCGGGACTTTGCACGCGAATCTTATCTTTAATAGATGTAGCTTCGTAGGCAGCTGCATCTTAAATTCATTCTGCGCAATTAAGTCAAGAAAATGAGGATCTTATTAATCCCATGTGTACTTACAAAACGACGTAATCAGCGCCGGAAATACGGTGACTAACGGTGTGTTACAATGAGGTAGTTTCTCTCTCTCTCTCTTTCTCTCTCTACGTTTCATACAAGTTCTGAACGTTCAAAGAGAAAGTAATTACATCGTATTTATTGTCACGTGCTCTCTGCTAGATAATTCTTATAGATCATGTAGAGCATTCATTAAATGACTTGTTAATTTCTTTTCCTTGTTTACGAGAAAACCTCTGGGATTTACCTAATGTTTGTAGATATGCTAATCACAATGCAGGAAAACCTAAAAATGGTTTCGTAATGGATCGATATGCTAATGAACGATTAAGTTCCCCGTGTGGGTGTGTTGCTAGATATGCAATCATTCGTGATAAACGTCCCAAGGTTGGAACGTGTCCCTCTTTAACGGCACACATAACGTTTTATTGACGTACCGTACACATACACCGCTCGCATCATCGTGTGTATTGGACATTGTTCATCCGCACGTATGTACGCGCGCATACGTTCCGCGATACCGGAATTCCAATTCACGGCGGCGATGCGCGATCGGCGAACATGCGCGCCACTGCGAAATGAAGTTCGACGCGACCTCCCTTATCGGCCGCTCTGACGTCGCGTGCGCGCGCGCGCGCGCGCGTATCTCCACCCCCCTCCTGAAACTTTCAATTATTCCAGGCCGAGATTTAATATCGCGCGATAATGTCGCCGCACGGACGAACGTTTACACGTGTGCACGGTAACGATAGCTGCTCTTCTCGGAGGGCACATACTTGGGAACGGGTTATTAAATTTTCACAGGAACGAGAGCAGCCTTAAATATCGATTTCGGCCCGGTCCTTCCTCCGTCCTCTCTCTTCCTTTTTCTCCACCTCAAGTTCGTCTCCCGTCCTCCCGCCGCTTGCTCGTTTAAAGTCTCTCCACAACGCTGTCTACGCCACTGAACAGCCCATCGAACGAACGCGGGCATGATTAAACGGAAGACTTCCCTCCCCGTTTCTTCTCCCGACGACGAGATAGATATCTCTTCATTTTTTGAAATTCCATCGGTGACTACGAAATTAGTAATAGTTCGCACGGAAAAGAAAGGGGGAGGAGTGACGGGCCGGCGAAGGCATTAATCTCTTGAGGACTTCGACAGTCGCTCCCGGCTGAAAGAAGGAAAGTCCTCGATCTTCGCTGATACTTGGGCTATTTGTTATCGCGCTGGCACGATCTTTTTCGTTCATTACGGCACGTAGTAGTAGCGCGTCGTACCGATCGAATTCCGAAATTCGGAATGGCTTGTGCCGCCCGCCGTTTATCATGTTTCCGCCTTCATGAAGATTAATTCGCTTCATTATCGCGTCTCACAAGCGTAATTTATGCTTGAGAACTTTTCACGCGCGAAAACGACGAAAAGCAACGCGGTTTATCGAACTACTTTATACGCGCGTTAAGTTACATCGCCGCGCGTTACGTTCTCTTGCGTGAGAAAAAAATTTTTTTATAGCTTATTCGCTCGTTAATTAAGCGACACTTTTCCGTTGTACATTTTCGCGTCATCGTACTCCGGGAATATATATTTTGCGTCAGACAAACAGCCGGCTTGCCAGCCAAGTGCTTCTTTTTAATTTCGTTGTCTCGTCCCTTTTCACTCGGGTCGCGACGACTAGCCATATCTACTTTTCGCAGCCGCACTGCAGCGGTAGAGCGCTAGCAACGTAGAGATGCGGTAGTAGAGTCAGTGTGAGAGAAGAATATACGCGCGCGCGCGTCCACGGAAGGGATGCAAGCGCAAAGTAAGGACCGCTTTCATCCCTCTCTTTGACGCGGAAGCGTCACGAAGAAATGAGTCAGGCTTGGCTCCGATGCGCGCGCGCACTCTAAGCAGATTACGTTAATAAATCCCTATATAGCGGCGCACGTCCATTTTTGGCAGAATCTAAAACTGACGCATCCGGAGCGAGCCATTACGGCCGTATCTTCCGCCGAGGTCGTACGTGCCTTTCGACTTTCTTCGTGTCTCGCTTGACACGAAAACGCTTTATGTCCGCCACAATGCGCAAATTTCTGGTTTCTCCTGTCTGTTGCGGGGTCACGTATTACGTGCGGGATTCCATAAATTCATTTGCTACGTGACCGCGCGACGGTGGCGTAAGAAGGTTTACGATTTTAATTTAACGAATTTATGGCGCCGCGATAATAACCGCGTTATCTTCTCTCTCTAAATTTTATTACACATAATAACTCAATACAAAAGAGATGCGTCTGTCTTGGCTCTTTCTATAACGTCGTAAACGCGTAGCAAAACTAATATTCGTTGGATAACATTTTCTAGTTTCTCGGAATAGATAATGAAGAGAGAAAGAGAGAGAAACAGAGATGAGAAAATGTTGCGCGTATACATGCGAGTTTATTATTTCGCAAAATGTCCGAACGCGATGTTACATAATTATTATATAGATTCTTGTGCGCGAGAATCTGCTTAAGCGCAAAAACATCATGCAGGATTAACCAAGTGGCCAGAGCGAGAACAAGGTCGTTGCATAAATTTACACGAGGCGCTCGTTGAACGAGGAGTTTCCCCCGTTGCTTTTCGCGCGCAAAAGCCTTGAAAGTTATTACACGCTAGTAGTTCTCTCTTGCGCATCAGAAACAGACACGTCCGAGGTTTGGATTATTAAAAATCTCATCGCGCGCGCGTTGTTATTACTTAATTGTCCGAGTAATTATCTACACACAAGAAAACGGGATTTTGTCTCTCATTGGAGGCGCCGCTGGATCGAGCTTGTCGTGTCAAATTGAACGCTGATTTGGCTGTTTTATATTTCGAGTTTTCGCCGACACTTGAAAACTCATTCGCGCAATGTCAATGCGAAACGCGACGTTTTGCACAACGACCGTTCGACAATAATCTTTTTATAGCGTCGCAAATCGCGTATACATTCGCACACATTCGGGCGTGCGAGCGTACGAGAAAGCGAACGAGTGCACACATCGAGAGTGCTTATCGCGTCGGTGCGCATCATTCTGCTCGTTACATTCTCGATATGAGCTCTCGACCGCCGGCATTTCAATGGTTACATTATTGTCGACTGCCGTGCATCAAAATATACATTGATTCCGCATGTGTCATACAATGGACATCGTGTTCCCGTCAGACCGTGCGCGGCTCGCAGCCATCTACCATTGCCGCGCAATCGACTAACTGTCAATCGATCGAGCCGGATTAAGATAATTTCGTTATCGGCCAGCAAGCCAGCCTCGGTGCCGTCAGACAACGGGACCGGGTTTCCGATGAACGTTCCCTCGCCGAAGTAACGTTTTATTCGATATAGATAAAAGCGCAGCGACTTTTTAAACGGTTTTATTTAAAATACTAGTTCTCTCTCTTTCTGTGTATAAATATTTGCAGTACTAATGTATTGGAGTTTGACTGGAAATTTAAGATCACAGTCAGCGAACGAACATCGGTATTTAATTAATTGCAAAAAAAGAAAAAGAAGAAGATTTTATTGTCTCTCGAAATACGCGTGTTATTAACGAGCTAACATAATTCACATGAAATTATTATGAAATTTCTATAGGATAGTTCAAGACCGCGAATAGCTTTCCACGCGTTTCTCATCCATTAAGTGAACTTAAATTCCGCTGCTGCGCCACACGAGGCCCTCATTGTTCCCGCGGCCGAAGTACTCCCGGGGCATTATGAATTCCCGATCTCGAGGACGTCCAAGTTTTATGGCACCTGGCAATAAAGAGCGTTAGCATAATCGCGTCGTCGCGAGATTCAGAAATCACGGTCTGGCGGAATATTCGGTTTTATCGGTAGCCAAATCAGCACGCGAATAAGAGAGCCACGACGACAACGACGACGACGACGACGATGACGACGGTTAAGAAAGAAACTCGGAACGACAGAGGAGGATCGGTCGAAGTCGACGAGCGTTCGTCGCTGCTGCGTCAACGATGCGGAAAGTCTGAGGTGAAATTTGGGTCAGCATCAGGGAACGAAAACGATCGTCAATATTTTTTCTCCGCGCAAGCATCGCTCCGCTACTCTCCCGCGAGCTCTCTCTCTCTCTCTCTTTCTCTGTCTGTCTCTCTCTTTCTCTCTCCGCTGATTCGGCGGGAAATGCTGTTTTCGCCAAAACCGAACGTCGTCGTCTTCCTTATCGAGCCTTACCGTATGTCCTCGTTAGGGAAGGCAAAGTCGTTTGCCACAGCGAGAGACGTAAACCCTCTACGAAAAGGGTCGAAATTGACTGCGACGCGGAAGTTTCTATCCCCCCTCCTAGCGCGCTATCTCTTTTTTCTGACTCATCTCACTTCAGTTTTGTACGTGATAAAAAGAACCGCGCGACGCGTCTTCTGCAAAATGACTTCGGAAGGAATGCATCTGCGATCTCTCGAGCTATTTAGCTGACTACTCGGCCTGAAAATGCGATATCCGCGCGCGCGCTTTCTCTCTCTCTCATTCTCTTTATCCATCTTCTGCGCGTATATTCGCACCGCGTGTGTGTTTCGTATCGTGACACTCTCGTTTTCTTCTTCGGATCAGAGAGACGGAAAAAAATGCTGCTTCTTCGTGCCTGTATTACGCGCGTGTTGGTCGGCGCGTATTACACAAAACGCCTTTCCTGTTTTTTTCTACCGCACGCCGATGATAAATATTCGTTGCCTTTAAACTAGCCTGTCAGCTTTACGATCAAACCTGCCGTTTCGGCTTTCACGCTTGGGAGGCGCGCGTATCGTGACACCTAATCGTAATATATCGATCACGCGGTTTAGCCTTTCGTGAAAACGTCAATATCGGCGGCCTGGGCGTATTGAAGCAGAATTATTGGCATGTGAATATTCCGCGGGTACTCGCTTATCATTGCGGTATTCCGTGGCTTCCGTGTGTGAGCGCATCGAAATTCTTTACGTTGGATTTTTACAGCGCCGCGCGTATATCAGTCATACCGATATATCCCTCGCTTACTTTTTCCTTCTCTCGCGTTTACTGAGCAAGCGTGTTTCGCTCGTGTTATGTTTGCGAATTAAAAACAGCACTGTATAAATATGTATACGTATGTATATTATGTATAAACATGATGGAACGGGGAGAGTCGGGAATGTTTATAATTCACAGTAACCAAATGAAATTTAAAAAATAGTTGTATTTCTTCTTTCTCCCAAATAAATATAGTCTCGCGGTCTTTCGTTTTCGTTTTACAGGTTTTTGTTTAAATAAAAATTTCACGTGGTTTTGCACAATGCAATGGGTCTTCATACAGTGGGATTACCAGTTTAAATTGTATTCGCGCGAGCACGGAATTATATCTCCCGTACATTAAAAAGTGGTGGACTCCTCTCCCCTCGCTTTTTAATACACGCGCCGAGTTTTAATAAAGAGCGATTTCGTCGAAATACATTATTAAACCTCTCGCGACATGTACACGATGCGTCACATTGAGTTTCGTCGTATTAAATGGGACATCTTTTTTTCTTCTCGTCGGCACGTTTGGCAGAGCTCGACCCCTCCGTGTAATAACCGACGCCGTGGCCAAGTCCCACGAGAGCGGTGAATAAGGGCCGCACCGTGGACTGACTTCGTAGTAGTTAGATCGCGCAAACTTTTCGTACCCTACTCGCGTAATTTTCGAAGTTACGTCGTCGGGCTGCCCGCGTAATTTCCACGGTGTATATTATAAGCCGTTCGTGACTCGACCCGCAATGTTTTTTAATTTTTCTTCCTCATACTTGTGCGCGGGCGACGGAACTGGGCGTACGAAATTACGTCATTCTCTCCTAAAGCTGTAAACAAAGTTAATGAAGTGATGCTTCTTGAATGAACGCTTGGGAAGTCATGTCCGTCGGGCGTCGGGTTGGCAAGTAACAAAATGAAAGTAAGAAAATAACGTGAGTGCGAAAAAAAAAAAAAAACATGATTCTTCGCGCGCGAGATTATAAAAATTTTCTCTACGTTTGTTATTCGTGTTTTTTTGTGTTAACACACTGCGAAACATATTTCGCGAGTCCAAAGTACAATGTAAAAAATCTAAGCTCTCTCTGCTCCGATCTCTCTGCCACGTCATTCGTCTTGTTACAATCTGCTTTCTTCCCGCTGGGAAAGTTCAGCGTGTAGTCGGAAAGGGTATCTCGCTTCTCTCGCGTCGTCCCGCTGCACATAGAGCCGGAGAGTGCCCCTTTATTTTCATTTTCGTTGCTTCCCCCGTGGCGCTGTTCCTCCCTATATTTATCTAATAGCACCCCGGACCCACGAGTCGCTTTGCCGTTCCACCCTGCGCCCATTCCCCTTCGTCGCGTATAGTCGGCGACGCGCACTTTGCGCCTCCATTATACGGGCAGTTTCCCTCCCCGCTCTGGCGTGTCCTCGAAATAATTAAGAGTTCATTAAGCCAAGATTGATTGCTCTGTTTAGAGTCAGCCCGCGGCGCGCGCGAGCTCGTTTCTCTCTCTCCCTCTCTCCCTCTCTCCCTCTCTCCCTCTCTCTCTCTCTCTCTCTCTCTCTCTCTCTCTCTCTCTCTCTCTCCTTTCTTTCTCTCTCTCTCTCGCTGGCAGTTGCATGACGCGCGAATCCATGAATAGAAGACCGTTGTTTATCAGCTGCCAGATATTTCTCTCGCCATCTCTCTTCCTCCGGTTTTCTCGTATCTCCTACCGTCGCCGATCCTCTCTTTGTTTGCTCTAACAGCTAATGGCTACGGAAGGTTGACTTCGGACTTAAGCTTCGCTGACAGCGAACTACGATTTGTCAAACAATTCTTTTTCTTCTCGCGTTTGCGTTTTTTTTCGTCACATAAATATATATACATATATATATATATATGTATATATTCGACAATTATTCGCGTTTGTGTTTCCAAAGATTTTTTATGAACAGACCACTTGATGTTCGGGAATGATTGTAATTTTTGTAAAAAGAATTGCCCCTCGTGAGCAAAGTCATTTGTTTTAAGAACGCGATGTAATACCGTAAAAACTTAATGGGACAGAATTTTGAGAATGAAGTAAGGGCCATCGCAGAGTCAAGTTAGACCCTCTCGTCCATTTCCGGCTTTACGGTAAGGAGGTCTGGGACATCTCGGAGATGCCCTTAACAATACAAATGCTCGTCGTATCCTCAACGGGATTCGCGCAAACGATGTCGCTTGGCATTATGAAAATATCGGTCCCGACCCAAGCAAAACGGCTCGTCCTTGTCGTTTCCGAGACACGAATTACACCGCGAACAGTTTCCAGCTGAATCAGATTTTGAATAACGACTAACCACTCTTGCAATTTTCGCAATAGTAGCAAAATTCGTACCGATATTATTAGTACAATTTATTATGATTGATGTGTGTGTGTGTGTGTGTGTG
>QVOA01017945.1:0-34257 GCA_014825685.1 Pseudomyrmex cubaensis | reverse complement strand
ATATATATCGCATATCGATATATATCGCATATCGATATATATCGCATATCGATATATATCGCATATCGATATATATCGCACATCGATATATCGATCTTTTTTTTATTATTTACACCACAGAAAAGTATCATTAAAATACTTTTTGCATGTCAACGATTCCGACAAATTTGTATTATGCCATCTTGACGGACGCGCATCCGCGTTGAAACAAATATCACTGGAGATCGTAAGCTACGCCGTAGCGCATATACGTTATACACACATATTGAGATATTTCAGTACTCCTGAAGGACATTATATTTAATTATGGTTAGAGAAACACAATAAGTGTTTATCATAGTCTTAAAAAAAAAGAAGCTAAAATACAATTTTTCTTGCTCAATGTATTTGCAAACTAACTGGTTTGCAAAGTACGTAACACTTTATATATGCATTTAGATATTAAATTATATGTAAGTCTCATTATTTCTCAATAATGCGCTCTTCGCGTCAAGTGAATCCGGCGATTTTGTTGTCGAAGATACCGAAGCGTATCTGCAGACCGATCTATACATTCCCGTTATTTCATTCCGTTATTACCGCTTCATATTTCCGTCGATCAAGAAGCGCGGAAGAAATTCCCATTGTATATCTGGATATTCCCGTCCTTCTCAATTTCCGCTTGTAAAGCACGGACGTAGCGCCGAGACTTAATGGAATTCCCTCTTGTGCGTGTTACAGGTAAGAGAGCGGACGATTTGCACCGAGCTTGAATATTTCCTCCTCTCTCGCCTTCTATCGCGGCGCTACTATTTCCCGCAACGTCGTCGGGGGGGTTGGAAGTGGCGGTCGGACGCTTTCAGGTAGGTTGGTTACACGTTTGCGGGTTTCCGTATGGTAGTGACGAGACGAGGAGAGAATGAGAGAAAGAGCAAAAGAGAGAAAGAGAAGAGCGTCAAGAGAGACAACAGCCAGAACGTGAAACGTTCCAGCAGGTATCCCGGCAGAGCCACCTTTATTTCTAATTGCGTCTCGACTTAATGGAACATGTTTGGCCAGCCGGCAGGATGGCGCAATCTCGGACGCGATTTCGTCCTGAAATTAAGCACGCGAGACCTTTTCCATGTCCTCGGAAAGTCCCTGTCCCACGACTGCACGAGTTTCCGCGAGGTATCTCGCCGGTATCTCTCCGTCGTCGCGTGCGTATCACGCTCGTGATCGTGAGCACGCGAATGAGATTGCACGATTCTCGTCGGGGTGCGCGCGTTTGCTTCCCTCGAGGGAGGGAAAAGAGGCGGCGCGGAGCAACCCTTCTCAAAGGGACAGAAATTCATCCCGCCGCCGCCACCGCCGCCGCCGTCGTTGTGCGATACGCTTCGCAGCGGTTGTTCCCCGGAGCGGTTCCTCTTTACGTTAACGCGGAAAACGCGCTCCTCGTTCCTCGTATATACTTTGTGTCGATGCAACGCGTGGCGATGGCGGTATAACGTTGCCTGCGAAATCGCTTTCTCGCCCGGGCACTTTTTTGCGCAGGCACGTAGACGCGAAACCCCTTTCCGAGGGTAGGATTATTGCGTGGCGGACTTTAATGCGCGCGGATGGCTCGTATTCTCAGGTTCGAGTTTCGGGAATGAAAACGTGCGTAAATACCTCGTTTGAGGTAGGAAAACCAGCTGCGGAGAAATACGAAATTGCTCGTTACATTTACCCCATCGTGCATCGCATTTCTCTGTGTTAAAAAAAAAAAGATTGACCACTGCTGGGAATTGATTTTTTATTTTGCCGTGATATTCAAAAAAAAAAAAAAAAAAGAAAATGTTGTTCGGCTGTAATTAATATTTTTACCGTGTTTGTTTCTTTTTATTTTTTTCTTTTTTATTTATCATCTCTTTTGGCGTTTCGTGTTTCACATTGACGGTGGTTTCAAAGGTGTTTCATCCCGTCGAAATCCAGAGACACGTCAACGCGGCGTGTAAAAATGTGGAAATATCACGTAATGGCGTACTATAAAAATAAGAACAAGAACGAACTAACATCGTTCGCTCTTTTTGATACCGGGACCTTTCCGTACCTTCGTGACGCGCCGGGTTCATAAATCATTGCACCTACAGAATTTTTTCGTCAAAAAAAAAAAAACGTCCGCAAGAGCAACGGCGGCAACGCCGCCATGTAGCTAAAGTATCGATCGATCTTACGAGATCCCTTCCCTCCCTTTCTCTAGGTAGAAAGCTGGTCCTGGGGCGCTCACAAAAGCACTGGGGGAGTCCAAAAGGAGCAGCGCGACGCGGGCGTAATTTCCACTCTCGGTGTGTGCGCGCGCGCGAAGCCAAAGTTCGCGCGCGGGGGTTTGTTGTTACTTTTTGGCGGTCCTGCAATTTGTTTCCCCGACTCCCGTTAACCCTGTCACCCTTTCCCTCCCCCTCCCCGTCGACAAAAGAGGCGTGCAAAAACTCCTTATCTCGGCGTAATGGCGAGAAACTTCGTGCCTCGTTAAACCGCACCGACGGATGCGCGCGTCGCGCGTCGGAGCGCGCGCGCGGATGAACGCACACGAGTTAGTTGCGTGGCCCTTTGATGCCGCCCACAGCATCGGAAAATAAAGCACCGGGCGCCCTGTGATGACGCCCCGCGTTCATGCCGATCGCTCCCTCCGCTCTCTTAGGGGGCGCCGCGCGCTCACGGGTTATTTAGATTAAAAACGAGGAACTGACCTCGTTAGATCGCAAACCTTTTCTCTCTCCGGGCATTGAACGCCCTACATAGCGTCGCCGCGGGAACGCTCTGCGTGTTTGTAGTCTCGATAAATACCGGGGAGAATTAAAAATATCCTACGTGTGTGCGAACCAAATTCTCTTATGTATTGTCGTTCTAAATTTCTATGCTCGTTTTTTTTTTTTCAGTGCATGTTTTACATATGTTTCTTATTTCTCGCTCAAATAACCGATCGCACATATTACATGTCGTGAAATTGCACGCCAAGTTTTAAACGCGACAAAAATTACAATGTCGAAACACGCGTATCGGGTGTGCACCTACCGAATTACCTCGTCGTTCTAGTTACACGCACGTATTTTTTACATAGTGACAGAAGTGTTGCTTTGGATAAAACCGAAACGTGTCTGAAGCAATATTTCGACGCAAAATATTGCGATATTTGTGATAGATATTCTTCATTTTATTAAAAGTAATATTTATTTTGGTTAATTGCGGAAATATCAATTTCAATATTATCTTATTGCTTCTCGCGCGCATATGAAAAGAGAAAGAGAGCGGAAAACGCGAGGCAGGAATCGCTCCCGTCGATCTCTCCCGAGTTCGAAATCCCGAACTCTCGGATTTCACGTAAAATCGCCGGAGCGCGCCACGGCGCGCAGCAATAATAGCGAATGACCCGGGGAATCGATTTTCGATTTGTTTATCTTGCAGTCACAGTGTTGTATGCGCGTATGCGCGACACGGCGTAACCGGGGGTAACGGCAAGGGATCCTCTTTCCAGGAGGCTGCGCGCCGGGAAAAACACTCGTCGGGTTTACGGCGTGAAAAAGCACGAAGCCGGGGCTCACTCGGCGTGGAAGCTTTACGAAGCTAATCGATGCTAACGACGCTTTAATCGTACTGCCGCCGCACCGCTACCGACTCGCGTTTTACTACTCTTCCTTTCTCCTTCCTTCTTTCTCTCTCGTAGGTACTCGAGAATTTTGGCACAAGCAATGAGATCCAGCTCGAATTACCGGATACATCGATCCGGCTCACCGCTCCAAATAACCGGACGGGAAATATAGTTTTTTCTTCCTTTCTTCTTCTTCTTCTTCTTCTCCCTCTCGTTCTACGTTCCCTTCGGTTGTTCCGTCGGCTACGATTAATTAAAGCGCGCGCACATGCAGGAGGGTTAAAATCCAGTAACGACGGCCGAAGGAGCAAGCAGTTGTCATTACTTGTTTTGTTTTTGTTTTTGTTTTTTTTTTTTTCAGGAAAGTATCATCCTGCGTTATTTCCGATAATTCGAACAGCTTGCGATTCTCTTTCTCTCTCTCTCATTCTTTTTTTCTCTTCGTTTCTGTTTATCGAGTAAATGTACATAAAACTCGCGACGATATCACCGTCGAAGTCACCGGATCGTTTCGCGATGCGAAGCGCTTGCGTTCGAGCTCGACGTGTTTTTATGAAAGTTTAATTGACGTTAATGCTAGGAGCGCATTATCGGGTCGAGAGCGAATCCAACCCTCCGTATTTATGTCGCGCGACGCTCTCGCGAAAAAGATTTAACGCGAATTTTCACGAGGCCTTTCGACGACGGCATCGAGTGTTTGCATCTCGTGCAGACGGTTACCGTCCCTTCCCCTTGTTGTCCTCGTTAAGCTCGCATAATTATACGACGCGCTACTTTGCCGCGTCGTGTAGCGCGAGCGAACGGCGCCGCGCGCCGAATTACGCGCTAATGACTGTAATAATATGTAACGGATGTAACGAGTTTGCACAATTTCACGTCGTCGAACAGCGCGGCGTCGGTTTTCTTATATCTTTCGCCGTAAGGTCGCGGAGCAAACGTTCAATTGCGCATAATTGATATATTGTTGATTAAGTAAACGAGAATCGTGTAGATTTCATCTAAGTATTAAGCTTTTGCACTATATGCGGTGAATATCCTACTTATATGAGCAATCCGCGACTGAGGACGATAAAGAAGAGAGAGGAGTCTCTCTTCGCGCGCGAGATTATTCTTCGTGGAGAGGGAGCGCGAAGTACGTAACCCGGCTGAAAACCTCGTAAACATCGTCCACCCTCTGGCCCGCGGAACCGCCGCACGGTGTGCAACCGCCCGGGACCGTGGCATAAACCAGCGTTGTCTCCGCGAAAACCGGCGTAATTTTTCTCACTTTGCAAGTTGCCCCGTAAATAATACCGGAGCGCGGCCTTCGCGCGCCCGCACACACACATACACACACACACACTCTCTCTCGAGCAACCTCCGTCACCTCCATCCACCGTGTTACTCTTCTCTCCTGTCTCCGTTCTCCTTCTTCTCCTCCTCGTTCCTCCGCAGTCTGGGCGACGTACTCGTGGAACCGCATCGTAATCCCCGACACTCGTAAGTTCCAGACGACCGCGAACTCCCGTTCTACATTACAATTTGCCGCGGAGCCGCGGTGAGAGCGCGTGAATCCCGCCGATATTTACGGTAACGCGATATCTGGTCTATCAGTCGTGATATTATCCGGACAGGCTACGGTTGACCGCGACTCGATCGCGGGGATACAAGCTGGAGGTATCGATAGCGAACTGTGCTCGAGAAGGAATTTTCAGACTTGCGAGAGCACAGTGTTGTCGATCGCTTTGATATACGGAAAAAAAAAATAAATCTCTGATCTCAAGGATGAGATCGTGATTTACATCGGTTTATTTTATGATCCTTCTCGCGAAAACGCGGTCTGTCATCCACTTTCGGGGGAAAGAGGAGGAGAACCCGCGCCGGTCCGAACGTAATTTCAATCAGCTGTTGGCGCGACGAATCACATATTTTCAACACGATCGCCGTTTCCGACCACGGGCTGATGCGCGTCGTATGCACTCGTACCGGCGATGCATTTTTCATGGCGGCTATGTGGGAGAAGGGTCGTAAAACGATGGAGTCACGCGGCCTGTGGATTATCCACCGCTGACGGATGGACGCGGAGCGTCCAGTCGGCTTGATTGGTGTCGGCCCGTGTCCGCGCGTCGAGATTTCGCGGACGAGCAAATATTTTATAAGCGCGCGGATAATTGACACGGGCCGGTGTTTTCCGAAATCCGCCGGAATTTCCGCGTCGGCTTATCGTCGTCTACTTCGAGTGGATTTCGCCGCGCTCTCGCACCCAAATCGTCTTCTCTTTGTTTTCGTTTTTAATTCGAGATGCAAGTTGAAGCTTTTTCTTTATCTTTCAATTTCTCGTAAATATATATAGCAGAAAAATAATTACACGGATGGAACGTAAATTGAGTAAACGCCTTGAATACGTGTTTTTACTCTGAGCAAAAAAACCGCGTGCTGTAATCGGCACGTTTTATCCGCGTTAACGACATTCTAATTAAAATTACAACGCAACGCGCAAGATTCCTTGTTCGGCGCGCAATACGTCTTTCGCATAACCGTCTTTGGCCAGCAACAGGAGCTCCTAATGCTTGCCTAGACGCGCCGCTCACGGGCTATGTTACTGCACCATTTCCGCAGAAATGCTTGCCATTACGTACATCTGGCTACATTCGAGCAGTGGCTACATCCAGTGCCACGTCTGGAAATTGACATCGGGTTAAACATAGCCACGATATGCTGCGTAGTCTCTCTCTCTCTCTCTCTCTCTTCGTCAGAGAAGCCGTACTCTCTGCATTATTATTACATAGATCGTGGAGTGCGACATTTGCGACATTTTCAGCGCGTATTTTTAATCGATAATACACACCGCCTTATTTTCACGCAAAGAAAAGTGAATATTTTGAGAAAATTTATACAAATCGAATTGTGAGACAAATTTATACGAATCGCACAAGAGCAAATGACGATTCGAGAAAGACTCCCGAAATTTGTCCGTGAATTTGTTCAAAAGCGAAGGTATGTGTTCTAGCAAGTTGATAATTCGAGCTAACATTTCCGACTTTGTAACTCTTTCAACGAATTCAAAGGCAAATGCAATCGCTTACGACGTTTCCCGCATCGATCGATGCAGAATTTCAAGCGACTTCGCACCGATCTGATAATTTTGGCGAATACGTGCGCGCCCAAAGGAAGCCTTTGAAGGCGGATTCCGTGCAAATTCGCGCGATGTGTCGAACGTCTCTCTTTCTCACGAACAGCGGGGGCGATCGAAATGGCCGAAAGTACGTCTTCCGGTCTCGTTCTCCTGCTTTTGTTCCTGAATGATTCTGCTTTTCTTCGGGACGGGATGGAAGACGAAGTACCGAGTGCCACGAGAATTTCTCCCGCCTTTCGTTCTTCGGTCGCTCACCGTATCTCGGCGATCCAGAAGGTTTGGGGAGAGAGGCGTGGGAACGGCCCCTCTCCTGGACGGGATTCTGCGAGAGTCCTGCCTGCCGTCATCCTGCGCGAGGGTGAGTTTCCAGGTCAAGAGACCCGAAATCGCTATCGTCTTAGGAACAGAGAGCTAAAGATTACAGGTTCAACGCTGAATCCGTATCTTCCGCTTTAGCTTAAACTTCAAAGAGCTTCCGGCGTACGATGTAATTCAGGATGTATTTGAGTTATTAGTTGCAAATTGCGCGTGAAATCTACGTGCCGTGTCTAATCTTTGCTTAGGATGATGAATTATCATAATTACAATTTGCGTGAATACGTTGAAATCTCTCTCGGGTCTGAGAAACGGAAGACCGTACAAATTCTATCATTGATAAAGCTACTTGTTATTCGTAATTACGTAATTGTTTTTGTCAAAGGAAATTCTTGAGGAAATCGAAATAGGATTCGATTTCAAAAATGTTGCTTATTACGTTTCGAATTGCGATCGTACAGAACGTTCGTAGAATTTCGAAATAGATTTAACAGGTCCACGACTGAGCTCGTCGACTTTAGCTTAGGCTACGTCTAAGGATAATTCACCGTGATGAAGGGAAAGCCCGTGTTTGGGTAAAACCCGTAATAGAGCTGATTAACGAAGGTCCAATTACCGTGGCCTCTGAGATCGAGATTAATAATAGTGGAGATTAAATAACCCCATTTCACCTCGTACATAAGTTAGACGAAATTATTCTGATTATCCAGTACATTCGCTCGAATGACAAATATTTACTCGTCGAGCAAAACATAATTGTGAGATACATCACAACTCGTTAGCAGATTCGTCTTAGTGTGTGTAGGTTTGCTTCGCTCTTATTTTAATCGTATTTTTTGCAAAACTGTTCAAGGCTAGAATTGTATCAAAATTAAATATTGCAAACAAATCGATAATCGTTGATTGGCTCGTTCAAATTGACACGATATAGAATTCAAATAGACTGATGCAGACTTGAAGTTTCGGCTCCATTAGTGTGTGCGAGACTCTCGGCTCACACAGTTTCGTCGGCACACAGCAGCTAAGCTTCGTCTCGTTGACGTGTTGGTGCTACAGGATGTGATGTCATCCGCCACCTCCTATGCCGGGTCTTACGGGCTGTTCCTTATGCGCGGACTAGGTGTAGAACCATCCCCTTATCCCGCCAACCGAGCTTCGAAATCCCATCACGAAGTTGCTGGCTCGTCCTGCTTCGGTTAATAATGCTTGACTATGCTGTTACGAGTTCCTTGGAGCTTAAGTAACTGTCAAGACTTCACCCCGTTATTTTTCTTATTACCGCGCGAGCTCACCGCCGACTCTCAATTATATTTCTGTACACGACGCGATAGGATTATTTTCGACATTGAATGTAATTTCATTTTCTTGAGATATTATTTTTAAAACTTTTGAGCAACTTTATACACAAGCGTGGTGCAACTGTAGAAATGTTTCTTCGCACAACGATATCCGAAGACCGTTGCTACATCTCTCCTTAACAAAATGTTTTGCGTTACGAATTTTATTAGAAATTATTTTATTTTTCTTATGCTCACACAACACAGAAAATACAATTAGAGATATTTATTTGGCTGCTCTTGCAGCAAGCGCTTTGTTTTCTCAAATACCCGAAACAATTAAGATTGCTCGATCCTGTTTTCGATATTTATCGATACATCAGAAACTTCAGTGTAGTGTCTTGGAGGAATACTCGCGCGATAATTCACCGGTCCGAGATTTATAACGCATAATTCCGGGTCTCTGGCATCTTTTCCTGACGTTATCTCGAAACGTACGGATGCGGGATTAAAAAGCCGGAGCGCCGATGAAAGGGATCTTTCCATCGAGTTCCACGAGACGACGGCCCCTCCGGGCGCTCGTTCCTCTCTCGCGCGCGCACACACACCCTCCGCGTCGTACCCTTTCTTTCAATTCTTCAACGTCACCGCCGGCCGATAAACATTCGAGCTCGGTTCTCCAATCGCATCGGGCGTAAGAAATGGAAAGTCATAAGTCTGCGGACGATCGATCGTCGCGTTTCCGCCACGGCGCGGCCGTTAAGTCGCTGTCACGACTCGGGCTCGTTTCGGGGAACGATCGCGCTTAACCCGCCGGACAAATCGGCGACATTTTTCAAGATTTACCGCATCCGTGCGAACCCCCTCTCTCCTCCCCCTCCCCCAGAAAACGAGCTGCATCCTACACGCATCAAGCGAGAAAGGGTTTCACATAAGGAAAGCGTGGCTATGTACGCGAGGCTGTTATGATTCTCATTAACGGTTATCGAGGTCTATGGTTTGTAACTATGGGATATGTATGACCCATGGCGAGAGCTACATCAAGTTGCGGTAGGTCATACAGAGCTCCGCTATGAGGGCTGTTTGATCGTATTGCATCGTTACGATGCATCATTCTGCGCTGTACAACATACGGAGAGATTCAAGTTTTCGTGCAAGATTAAGCACGTGCAAAAATAATTGGCGAACGGAGTGAATTTTTAAAATCGTCGAAATGATATTAAGAGAGAAATATATAATTTCATTTTGCTTAGTTGTGCGCCATTATTATCTCTTGAATAGTTTATTATCTTATGAATAAACTGTAATTTTTTTTATTTTAAATAACGTGGTCGTTTTTTTTTACACATGTCGCAATTTCACATAAAGTCCGGCTATTCGTACAAAAGAAAATTGAGAACTGAAAGGGCCGAATGTAAAAAAACCAGCTTTATATAACATTCTCTTTTATATGCAATAAATTATTGTTTTTTTCCAAACGCATCGATACAAACACTGTCACATCGGGCGTGAGAAGCTATTTTATATCTATTGTCTCATGCCTTCATGCTTTTGAAACGGTATCGGAGGCTACTACTTTGAAATCGATCGTTGCGTGTATATGCTTACATTGTTATAAATTGGATTCCGTTCCATTCATTTTTGTCCGATAGGAAACCCGTATATCTTTTCGCAAAATTTCTCTGTCCAGCACGGTAGCGAGGCGATCCCTCATAGGAGAGAATGACATTGAAGATAGATAGATATCCGGACAGATACAAATGTTTCTTACCTTTATATTATTTTTTCTTTTATATTCTGGACAGCATGTTGCGTTGTTACACTGACACTAATTGGATATTTTCAGAATCTCAACACTTGCATTTTGTTTTTCGCACTCTAGACTTAGAATACGAGTCCAATGTCTGTTACATATTTATTTGTCTGTTATACATATTTATTATAAATATTTTTCATCTATTATTAGAAATGTAAAACAATCTACTTGCTTGATATTTTTTCAACTATTAATATTTTTATTATTGTTTCACATAAATATTGGAGTGAATAGTAGAAAAAATAGTAGCGGATTGCACGGTGAAGCTATTATTTGAGAATTAAAACGCTGAGAGAGAAAGAATGAGAGAAAGAGAGAGTCGTTTTCATTTCGGAGTGCCGGCCATTGTGAGCGGGACCGCAGACTTTTACTTTCCAGCCCTTACGTGGCTGCTTGTTCTCATCAGCAAACGTGAATGGCTCGTCCCTTTTTCTCCCGCCGCTACCGCGGTCTCGCCGCCGGTCTCCCTTCCCTTCAGCCCACTCTCCGCCATTGTGCGAATGTAGAATCGATGGAATATCGCGTGTGTACCCAGCATTATCTACCTGCCGATCGCAGAAGATCTGGCGCCGCGCAGACCCGGCCGTTCTCTCTCTCGTAATTCAGATGATCGATCGCTCGATGAAATCCGCGCGTCCTAACGTTGTATACTTCTTAAATATTGCTGTCGCGATCGCCTGTCGCGTTAAAGAGATCCCGTGGAGATTGCAAATTGAATTTGAACGGCCTGACATTCACGTGATTTTTACTCACTCGATCGTAACAATTAATTGTAGGTTGTTAGAGACGATTTTCTATGAATGGAAGATATATCACGCGGCGATCGTGTGCTCCGAACTTCTCTAAAAACTTTGCGCCACACATTTCCACCTTAATCGTCCGTAACAACTTCTGTAAGTGATGCGCGATTCTTTACCATCGTTAAATATAACGATGGTAAAGAATCGCGCATTAAACTTCGACTGATAAAAGACTTCATCGTAAAGTTTTTCTTCTCAGCGGAAAACGGCATAATTGGTTAGTCATTAAACTATGGATATGATCCATCCGGCGAATTACGCGCGCCTTTCCAAACCCGGGAGTAATTGAGGGACCTGTCGGATATGTGTTTTTCTTTGCGGAAAGTTGAACCTTAGCGGGATTCGTCGGCGGGGATCGGTTTCCGGTAAAACAAAGAGGCAAATGTATACAGAACGTAAAGATAGATGAGGCCGGTCTTTTTCGCAGACGATTTCGACCGATTGTTAGCACGAACAAACATCTTGAAAACTTCTTCCCTTTCGCCTCACTTCGTCATTCACTTCCGCGAATCCTGACAGCAGCGCGAGCAGCGCGATTGCTAACACGTCGAAAATTTCTGCATCCGTAGACACGACAAATGAAACTTCCGACGAAGTTTAAAACTCTTTCCCGGGATCTTCGCTCGTTTACAGGTGTAGGGATTTTGAAGTGAAAAATATGCGCTCACATTTAGAAAGATGAGAAGGGGCAACAAAAATTTTAGTAAGAAAAAAAGAATGAAATTAAAAAATCTCTAATATAATCTAATAATTAATAATAATTAAAGATCACATTGTGATTATTATATTTGGAATATTATTTGATTTCCAAATATATATATGTGTTACAATATTTGTCAGAGAGAACGAGAGAGAGAGAGAGAGAGAGAGATTTGCGACAATTTGAATATAATTTAATATGTTGGAGTGCTTCCCTTCGTCTCTTCGTACACACGCCGCGTATTTCAAAGCACTGACAGATAGACACGGACAGGTGAACAGAACGCGAGTAGTGTAAAGTAAAATTAGTCGTGAAATTATCAAATTTTAACGAAAAACCTTTATATTACAAATTCCTCATCAAATTCGGCAGATTTGGCGTGTTCGGCAGATTTTTTTTTTTTTTTTTTTTTTTTTGTGCGCGAAGCGGTCTAATAAAATCGAATTGAATTCACGCCTCGATATCAACCGACGATATTTACTCGCACGTAGATATTTATGTGCCTTTCTCGGCCGACGGGATATTCCATTAGTCGCGCCGCTGTGCGCATATTTCGAAGCAATTTCGCGATACACCTATGCGCATGCTATCTATCGGCCGCAGCGCGCGGCCTCCTCTTTCTCTCTCGTCCTCAACGCTCATCCTGTATGTTGTACCGCGAATTTCACCGAGCACGACTTCGTTGATGTAGCGAGCGTCAGACCGCTTCGGGAGCGCTTGCTTATTCGCTCGCGGGGGTGGATCATCAGTTTCTCCACCGCGCGCCGTCGGAGTATCCATTAGTTACAGCACCGCTGTTGACGAAGCATGTTATTTCCCTTGTGTGCGACGTCTGGTCCGTTCCCCTCTGACCCCCCAATGTTATACACCCGCCGCCACCTTCTCCTCGCCTCCGCGCGCGATCTTCGTTGACCTGTCAGACGAGGTATTTTCTCAACCACTGTTATTCACGTTTGTTTACGGTCGTAGATGTAACCCTTGGATGGAGCGTAAAGCACTTTCGAACCCAGAGAGATTTTAGCTCTCAAGCAATTTAAAATTCGATGTCCCTATCACATCATCTTGCGGTTACATTTTGCTTTTTACATCATTTGCATGATCTTTTTTTTTCTGTTCGCGCGTTTGAACGATTCAATTTGGTATATTTGAATTAATGTCAAAGACGAAGTAGGTTTTGTGAATAACAATTTCACAGAATCTTTGCCGCGCATAAACTATGATTTTATCCGAAATTCTGGAGAATTTAGTTAATTTGTAGATTTCTCTTGCAACGATTTTTTGGTAAAATTCCGAGAAGCTTAACACGGGAGAGAATATCATTACAGATACGTCTATGTTTTGCGATCAGAGAGTGGAAGCCACGTGGCGGATTCGGATTTCCCGATTAGATTCCGTAACGAACCACCGCGAACGAGGTACCTTATGTTGACTTTCCGGACGAACTAATTTCGAAACGTCGTAGTCCGGCGAAATCTCGTTTTCGCGCGAAGCCTTCGAAATTCTGATTCACCGGGCAACTTTTGCGCAAGAGAATCTCTCTCTCTCTCTCTTTCTTTCTCTCTTTCTCTCTCTCTCTCTCTTCACTACGTTTCTCTCATTGACCCTGTGGCTAATTCGCAATATTCTGTGTGTCGTCGAAACTTGCTCTCGACCAACGAATTGCAGTAGATACCTCGGTGGCACAATATAAAGTCAATAGAGAGAAGTAGCGTTCGCGTGTGCGAGCTTGTTATAAAAATATCATCGCATAAACAAGTTAATTAATTGCTTAATAATTCAAGAGATAATTATTTGCAATTTTGCTACACGTCGATCAGATAGTTTTGAGAATTTTTATCGAGATATTATAGTTTTTTCGTTAAACGCGTTCTCTGCGAAATAAGCTCATTATCTCCGCGAGTGTTTGCATATTCGTTGTACGCATTTTGCGGCGAAGTGCAGTTTAGACTCCAGGAAATGTCATAATTATACCTCCGTAACGGTCACGTGGGTTCTCGTGATTTTCTCGTCTTATCGCGGCTACCGTTGCGCAACGAGTTTGCACACGAGTTTCCTGCCGTGCGGCGCGTCTTATCGAGGCGCGCGAAATTATTTAGCGCGGCTAACCAGTTTAGTTGGTTCATCGAATTCGCCCTTGCGGGAGTTTGCGTGTTGTCTCGGGACTTCGCAGAACGTATCGTGTCCCGAAGTGGTTGGCGCTCTTTCTGATTAATGCACTGCCTGCCGGAGGGACTCGAAGGTGCACTTTTGCGCGCGCGCACGCGTGCGTGCTTATACACGCGAAAAACCGGCGTTATTTTATTTTAACATCGTCTGCAAACTTCCTCTTGAAATTTATATCCGCGCGAAGCAAAATGTTGCATAGGCGAAGTAAGTCATATCTGTCGTGGAATATTTACTACCTGGAAACCGGTGTTGCGACAAATGGTCGATAAACACTTTACGTTATGAATAGCGCTAAGTCACGATCGAACGGAATGAAAAATTCAGCTAAAAAGTTCGGAGAAACTTTCAGCCATTGTAGTCCCTAAAATGTCATCTTTGGAAAAATTGGGATGAGGCGGAGTAGTTAAAAATTTATCGCTCAGAAAAAGACACAAATCGCAAGTAAAGTAGTTTCCGAAATATATCTCTGTCGTTAAACGGAGTGTAAACGCGACAAATCGCGAGGAAAAAAAAACAATAACGGAAAGCAGAACAAGAACATTACGGAACTGCTATTGGCGGATGGAGGTGGGTGTATACACACCCGGGCCGCTTATTCCGCCAAGATCGCAGAGTTTCTGCCTTTCAGTAAGCAGCAGCACGTGCGACATTATGTTTATCGCCCTTCGTCGTAATTCGCCGCGTACCATTCGACGCTCGTCAGCCTCTTCCGGAGGCTGAATAAACAATACGGGCTCCGCAAGGGGGATATACGAGGATCAGAAGTAAACAGGAGCGAGAGATGAGTGGGACGGCAGCTGGGAATTTATTGTTGACCTGCGGCGCTAATATACGTGAGATCTCGCTCTCCGAATCGAATCCTGCAGTAGCGAAAATAATTCATCGCATTTTTAGAACAGCTCGGGGCAAGCAAAACAAAAGTGTTTTGCGAAAATCAATTTGGCGACACAAATATTTAATAACGCATTACGCGACCAGAGGCGATAGCGATAATATCATTTCGTTGTTTGCATAATGGGGGAGAGGGGTAAAGTGTGTGTTGAATAATTAAGTAGACATGTATATATTTATTTATTTAAGTAATAAGTAATGGGATGAAATTTATTTTAATGTTATTAGAGATTCAATTTTTACTGCGTTTCGGTGTAGTTTTTTTCTTTTTTTTTTTTTATCCATTGCGCAATGCAGAAAGGTTTCTCTTGTTTTTACCGATTTTTTGCAATGGTTTTACATTGCATGCACGTAGTTCGATAATTCAAAAGAGTACGGTAATCCACTTTGTCGTATGCAAACGCGCCTCTCTATCGAACGTCCCTCTAAAATCAGCGACTTATTCTCATGGTAATGATTTCTGCAGTCCGCGCGGCCATTTTCGTTACTCGCAGCAAATGCGATCCTGCATAGTTGCAATTGTGCGAAATCAATCAGGAAATATAATCGTATCGCAAGAAAATAAAAAGATGACGGCGCGCTAGGTATTAGATAGCCATTACACGATACGATTCCGCGTAGGGGGTAAGACCATCGCGAGCGTATATCAGAGACGACGTATCCGACGAAAATCCCGACAGTGTTAATTTTCCAGTGGACGGTTTCCAGCGACGGAGAGTCCGCGGGGAAAACAGGGAGAAAACGTAACGACGGCCGCTAACCCCGGCGCAAACCTCGGCCATCCCTCCCGGATCCGTGAACCCCTTCGCGCCGAGAAAACCCCACTTCGATATGTGTGTGCGGAATTATTGTTGATTGAAGGCATTGTAGAACTCAGTTCGTTGAAAGGCTGAACGAACCGACGATGCAGTCGATAAAATTGCATTTGGCGGTTTTGGGTCGTGGCACTGCAACGCCAAAGGAAGGGGGAGAAGTCGCTTCGGTGGCGCCGAGGGTGAATCGCGTTCGCTTCTGTACGGATCATGACACAGCCACCTCCATCTCCCGGTCACGATCTGGTAGACTCGCTGATAGGAGGAAGACGGACCTTACCGTTGCGCCTTACGCGAATAGCCGAATTTCAATTTCACGGATGGGAAGCCGCCGCTTCGTAGCGCCGACGCGTCTCCGACATGCACGTCTCCGAGACATGTGTGCAAGTCGGCGATGTCGTACAATAACCGTCGGGGTAGAATTATTTATATCGCTAGCTTAAACGCATTAACTCGGATAACGTAAATGGAAATTTTAATTGGATATAGTCACGTGTGTGACGTTTGACTGTCACTGCGTTAACGACGTCTTTGTCTCGGGTCGGTTTTTGATGTCTCTTAACCGTCACCTAATCACAACAGGTCTGCGTGAGCCGCAGGCTTAAGTCAATTAGAGAATTCGTGTAATTTTATTAGATGCAAAATAAGTTATAAAAAAAAAAACTGCTATTGATCAATTTTTCGCATTTTACATAATAAAAATCAATACAAGATATTTTTTATTAATTGAAAAGAATATTTTTTAATATTTGCAGTGTACATTTGCGCATTTTAATTTTGCTTTCTTGAAACTTGCCATGCGCTGAAATCCGAAAATTCGGAGGAATTTTTTTTGTGCGAAGTACAAGAAAGTTTTTTTTTCGCTCTTTCTTACATTTTGCTCGTATACAGCGAAACGCCGATATAACGGTACGTGTGCATTACGTGAAAGGTGGACATAAAGTCGGGGCGTGAATTCTGTAGTCCGGTGGAAGCGAGGAAGTTCACGTACACACGGCTCGTAAAAGCGCTCCCCTTCCGAGAAAGAGTCCCCATGGTTACCTGCGCAAAGCTATGACTCACGCTTTGAAGGCCGTTCTATCTCCCCTAGTTTGAGTAAGTCTGTTATCAGCAGAAACAGCTACTGGGAGACTACAGTGATTGCTAACGCAATAGCGGGAAGCAAGTTATTTGCTGAACTCTCGAGGAACCGTATCTCGAAAGAAGTGCACTTTGCGAGGTGCCGTACGTACGTATACACACTTCTCTCCACCCTTTTGACATTTACCCTCGTTCTAAACTTTCATCCATAATCGTATCGTCTGCGCTATCAATGCCAGCCACTTTTCACTACTCGCGCTCCGTACTCGTACTTACTCGTACTTACTCGGGTGTGAGCGGGCAATTTCCAAGTGTCGGCCCTATGTATTCAAATATATGCCAAAAGGTTTATTGAACCTCGCGATACTTTTAGCACGCGAAATCCGAGAATCGCAGAACGAGTGTATTTAAAGCGCGTTTGTACATAGTTTCGTCGAACGAAACCTTATTTCGTTTCACCAGAAAGGAAGATCCAAAAAGCGACCGCTAATGAACACACCCGTAACCCCTTCCGGGTGGAGTTGAGTTGACCCGACGCGACGCGCCTATGACGAAGTTAACCACGCGCGGTTCTCACAAGAGAAGAGAAGGGTGCAGCGAGCAGATATTTTATTTCGGACTCCGGGCGAGTCATAAATCGCGTTAATGGGGCGACTCTTTAGGGTAGAGCGTGTCCCACGGTGTGTAGTGCGGCCTGAAACGACCGCGCCCACGAGTTCGTTCCGGATGAGTCCGAACGAAGACGGAGAGGGCTAGGGTATGCAAGCAGTCGACTTATGAAGCCGCAACCCCCGTTATACCCCCGTAGCGGTGCGCCGCGTTCCTGAGCCGAGAGTAGGAGATGAAGGGAAGAAGGTGAACCCCGGGGCCAAAGATGTCTGTGTATATATATCTCCATAACGACGTCGTTACGACGTCGTTTGTTACCGACAGGCACCGCGGCAACGCAGGAATTAAGGCTATCCTCGTCTTCGGCGACCTCGACCTCGGCCGACGTGCATTCTCGGCGGACACACGTGTTGGCGAGAGAGGGATTTTTTGTTTTCTTTTTTTTTTGTTGACTTTTTTGTTTTTAAACGCGACACGTTACCCCGGTGCGCGCGTACGAAATTTGTCGCGCGGCAACAGCTCAGCTGTGTGTGAATTCCGCGGAGTCATCTTTATCGATGCGCGCTATCGAAACTCGATAGCGTATTATCTTTGAATGAACGTCGCGTCGCGTCGCGTAATCCCGCGTTTATGTACCGTCGTCGTCTTTTTATGACCCGAAGCGGACGCGATAAATTGACATTAAATACTTGACGCTATTGATTGCGACAATTTATTTTCGAAGCAATCGAAGTCTCTATATTGAGTTTCACGGATATAACTCTGTTAGAACCTGAAAAAAAAAAACAACACGTGTGATAAAATTGAATTAAATTAATAATGTGAAACTTTACTTTTCTGTAATTTTGTTTCATTGCTTCGATAAAAACTGTTTCGAAGTAATTCGAGCGGTTGAACTAGGAGAATTTATTATGAGAGAAATTTGTGAATATTTCGTTATTCTTGCGCGTTAGCAAATAATTCCCTCCGGGGTTCTTTATGAGCGGCTTTTTGCATCAGCCGTTGTACATTCGCAGAAATATAAGGAACGCTTCTATTTAAAGATACCATCCGAGAGACATTACCTTGAACATCCCCAAGAGACACCGCGCTGATAGCCAGCGTGAAAGCCAAGAGACTTCATTAGCCAGACACCGAGAACAACGACCTAACCGCAAGCGCACAACGACCGAAGAAATTAGGGAGTCGTTGGCTGATATCGACCGATTAAACCGTCTTCCCCGATTTCTGTCTGCGAGTTTCTTTACTCGCCCTCTCCCTCCCCATATCGTTGTAGAAATATCGCTCTCGCGAGAAAATACATGAGGAAAAAAAACCTCGCGTGACCGGCGGCGCTGGCAAATATTACAATGGATTTATATATGCTCACGCACACATGCGATAGCATAATTATGACTATTTCAAAAGTAACTAAGTAAATTGAAAATCTCTCGTGTGTAATATTAATTTTAACAATTTAATAAATTACATAAAATAAAAGTGTTTTAATTGCGTAAATTAAAAAACTGGTGTCATAAACACAAAGAATTTTTCGTTACATGCGGAGATATTAATTTACGCATTTTTTTGTCTCGCGTGCTTTTTTTTTTTTTTTTTTTTTTTATTCACACCAGCACCCCAGCGTGCGCGACTTCGGAAATATATTTTTTAAACGCGCCCGTTCTCGAAACGAGTGTCGAAGTACTTGAAAAACGCATTGCGTCGGTACACCATTATTCGGATTGCAGTGCGATAAACTCACACACGCGCGGCAATTGCGTAGCCGGCAATTTCTCTAATTGCAGGCCTTTAAATCCCCTCCCCGTTTTCCCTCTTCCTCCACCGCGCAATACTTTCCACGATCATATGGCGCTGAATATTGAAGGGTACTTGATTTCTGTCAATCGCTTTTATCGCCGCTGGAAATATTGAAAACATTTTCGTTTACTGCGGGACCTCGGTCGCGTCGTTTTTCAAGTGGATATTAAATTGCAGCTTTTCCAGTGTTATTTTTCAAAACGCGCGCCGACTGACCGACACGCACCGATCGCCGCCGCGTCATCGTCGTCGTACATATTTTTCAATTGCTCGAGAAAAATTAATCCGTTGTGTTTGTTTTTCTTAGAATTAACGACTATTATTTTTTTTTCACGTAGAAAATGTATACACTGTAATAATATTATACGTAAAATATAAATAACATATTTCATATATAAATCTGATCTCGACCAATCATCGAGACTGCCCCATCTGTCTTTGATCTTCAATGTCAACCGAATCTCGTGAGTTCGCGCCGTTTGACCGCGACGTCATCGTATATTTTCGAACTTACGGACTTTCCGCGGAATAACATAAAACGGAGATACGAAGTCGATCATCCCGTAATATTTTCGTAATGCCGTTGATGCGTATCTGCCGTATATACGGTTTCATCACGAGGAAACGCGCTTCGCGGACTTCGGAATAAAGCTCCCGTCGTGAGCGGATCAGCGCGGCGAGCTAAGAAAGAATAGAGTGAAGAACGTGAGGAACGAGAGGAACGGCACGACGTGAGAAAGAAAGAAAGGGAGTAAGACGAAAGAGAAAGAACGAAGCCGGCACTCTTAATCTCGAAGGTTTATCGAGGCCGACGTAAATCTGCCCAAGCTCCGAGCCTTGGGCTCCTGTGTGCCTTATCGACCGAAGCTCGATAATCGACTTTATTTCCCTCTCGCTCGTCGCCGCACCAACGGCCATCTTCGTGCGACTACTAGAGGAATCAATTACAATAATACAACCGGAGTTTGCTTCCGGTAAAGCTACCGTCACTTGGTATAAATGCGATCCTTCGTGTCGAGCCCTCGCAGGCGACATCCAGCGGCACAATAGTAAATTCCGTTTGGGACGATCTCGTCTGTCTCTCCCTAAAGCTGAATTGACTGTTTGCAGCTTATGCCACGCCGGTGATGGAAAGCGTTTCGTCTTCCGGGAAAGATCGGTTCGGTTGTGCGCAAAGTTAAAGAGACTGATAAAATACCAGATAATAAAGAGCGTGACACATTGGGGCGATCTTTTGACATTTCAACTTCCTCGATAAATTTGAGGTGTGCAATTAAAAATTATACCTAGAAGATTGAGAGCGGATTAACAAATAGATATTGATTACCTAATTTCGCGCGAATTGGGTACGTAAGAAAACTTTCGAAGTGGTCGGAAGTTATTCGACTTCTTTCGCCTGGCACTTTCGCGCGAATGATTGTTTATCAAAGCGCGGCAAAAAGAACGACTTTTGTTGTGTCTTTGATCCTGATTCGGGTCAACCGGAATTTTCCCTCGAGTCGTGACACCGTCGTCTCTCCCGCCGTAGACGATGTCCGTAAATAATTCAGGAGGAAAGACGCGGCGGAGCGACTTTGCTCCGGTCGCCATGACGACAGATTACAGGCTTTTCGAGGATGTGTACGGCCTCATCAACATCGTCTCTCCCTTATCTCTCTCTCTCTCTTTCTTTCTGTCTCTCCGCCCGGAGTTCTCTCGTTTAAGGATACCGATGCCTACTTCTATTTCTCTATCTTCGCTATCGATAGCTCGCTTGAGGGGAAAACGAAAGCAACGGCGGAGAGATCTCGGGGAGATCTCTCGCGCGGAATGTGCTTATTTTCGTCGTTTGTACCTCCATTCTCTCGATTTACGCGATCAATTCTTTTGTCTGTGATTCGGGTAAGACTTTTTTTTATCAATTTTCAGGATGTACATATATTTTTTAAATTACTCTTTTTTGATGAATAAAATTTAAATCAAATAAATTGTAATTAATATTCATAGATGTGTTAGAGTGATTTTGTTCGATTTAAATATCTATCGTCCTATCGTTTGTATTATGCACACGCGTGTCAAGAGAAATGCTCTACAAGGCCACGAATGGCAGACGGACGCAACAAGCTGCTCTTTCTTGAGCGACTTCCTAATCAAAGTAGGCTGTCGAGCATTCACGGCCTAATTCGAGAAAACATACCGCTCCTTTCATGCTTTTGATTCGCCCAGTTGCCATGACGATACACACATGAGGCTTTCCTTGGTCGGCTTTTTTACGGGCGGAGGGAGAGGGAAGGCACTCGTTATTTTTCTCCGTGAAAGGACCAACGGGGAATGAGAAAAAACGTGCCGGCACGAAAATTATTATTTTCGTTCCGTTTTTTTAAAAGCGCCGCGGCGATGATCGTTTGCATAACGAGGAACTTTTCATCACACAGCAGGCGGCAGGCGCGATAATATTGTGAAGTATGAATTAATAATTGTGCAGGATTAAAACAACGGGAGTTTTAATTACGGATGTAATAATTTCCAGGTTTTCAGTGTCTATTTTAATAATACAATACGTGTCGTTAAAAAAAAATATATACATACATATATACATGTGTAAAAAAATTACAACTTTTATTTCTTCTTTTACAACGTGTAACACCACGGTTGTAAAATAACTGGTTGAAAAGATGAGAGGAGAAATATAATAGAAAACAGGTGAATATTATGCAATAAAGCTGTAAAAATTTACGTTATAAAAGCGTTTGTGTCGCGCGTTTACGTTTACGTAGGTAAAAGTGACTCGTATAAAAGAAGAGAAACGTTATAACTCTCTCTCTCTCTCTCTTTCTCTCTCATTCATGGGGAAAATGTTTTTTTCCGCAAATCTGCGAAATACAATTTCAAGGGAACAACGATGAAAGGTGGTGAAAGTTTACGCCACCTATTTTTCAGACGGTTCTTTATATCGCCCTTTCAGAAAATTTCTCGCGCGACGCGCGCGTTGAACAAGAGTTCTATTTTTTACCTAAGGACGCCGGCGGGAATTTAATCATTCTTAATGAAAGTGAAGGACTAACCGAACGATGAATTTCTATCGCAAAAGGGGACGAGGAGGCGAAAGGTTGACTTTTAAATTTGCATTAGCCACAAATGTATTACTGACGTGAAAGAACCACGGGACGAAGAATGGCGAAAGAAAGTTATTCATTTAGATCACGCGCGACGGGCGAAAAGCAACGAAGAGTAGTGTTTTGAAAAAAGAAGAAGAAAAAAAGAGAACAACGTATTAGAGAAGCTTTAATTTAAATACGCTGTATTTGATAAGGGTTTTTTTTCGACGCCAGAGTCGCGGAATTTTAAGCGCACGATTATCTCGCGAATTTAATCGCTCACAAAGAAACATTTATCTCGCGAAATAAGAACTCGGTGAAACTTGGCGTTTGATAAAGTGTAATCGCGCGTTTTCGAAATTTCTCTACCAGAGATGATGTTTGCGGAAAGAGAGCGAGAAGCCGCTCTACGTATAATCTCTACGTTTATCTGCGAAACGCCTTTCCCTCCAGACATCTCCCGTTTATATTACGTCATTTCTAACAGCGTAACAATCCCCCTTCCCTCGCGTGATAACGATCATCGTCGTAAAAGCGCAGTCCGCGCCGTCGTAATCGCAGCAACGCACCGTTTACCTGCGTGCTGAGTTCCTCTCGCGAAAGTTCGCGTTATTATTTCGCTTCTAGCTTCTCCGTTTATCGTCGTAAAAGGCCGGGAAAACGGTCTTCGCGCTCTACGTGTGTAACGCTCCCCAGACCTCCCGGCGATACTTATCGCTCTTCGAAGCGAGGATTTCGATCCGTACAAATCAATTTGACGTTTCTCTCACACTCCCATTGTGCCTGTGTGTTTTGACGTGTAACATTTTTCGAAATTCGATTAACAGCAATTAACAATTGAAGAAAGCCGAGCTAATATTTTCAAACAATCGCGGTATAAAAGAGAGAAATTAATATTGTAATTGGCTCTTTTCATAAAGTCTAAACTTACCGAAGCCGATACTGTCGCGGATTTATGGCGTGTGTGACACACGCGGCATTCACCGTAATTGAGAACGAGTTCTGGAGCGAAGGACTCGGTAGAACGGAATGCGCGAGTGTGTTTGCGTCGGGTCGTGTCCGGCGAAGTAAATAAAGCTCGCGGAACGTGCGCGCGTATCGCGGGCATTCAAACGTGTCTACGAGCTGTTTCTTGTTTTTTCTCTGCGAGCGGTCAAAAACCAAAAGGATTGAAAAAGCACGGAGACTCGTGAAAATTCCGCTCGTGTCACATGTTGGACGCGAAACACACACACACACACACACACACAATATTTACGTTTATCCTCTGAAAATATAAGACGCGTTTCGTAAAACGTAGAAATATTCCACGTGGAAATAGGACAACGGGAATGCACCGCGATCGCGACTTCACGATCGTAGGAAAACTTCACTTTTCCCGAACGACATTTGTGTGGATGTATAGCGACGTTTAATCTTGGTTTTGTCCGTTCCGCGAAGCTCGACACACACTGGACCGCTCTCGTCAAGTTTGAGACGTTGTTGTTTTCAAAGTTTACGTTACGTTGTCGAAAACAAAGTTACTTGTACGCGCTGACGAGAGGAAAAAGCAGGGATCTGCTAGCTAACGGATCAGCCAAAAGCGAGATCGCCAAAAGCAAGATCGCCAAAATTTTTGGAAATTGTTGGACGAAGGGACAAAAGGGAGGAAGGAAAGAGCTGCGAGAGACACTTGTCTTGGTTGATCTTGAGCGATTCTTCTTAGAGATTTTAGGACGTCCCTCTGATATAAGCCGAGACGAGAAACAAGATATCGGATGGCTGGTCGCGATTACGGAGAATCACAAGTAGGTCGCGCCGGTCCAAGCTACTCTGTATTCATCGCGACCTTGTGCTTTCTCTCAACGGAGAGAAGAGTACGTTTCCCTCCTCTTTCTTCCCACTATCCTTCTCCTCCTTCCTTCTCCCCGCCTCTCGCCAGTTCTTCCTTTGTAAATCCGAGTAAAGGACTCGAGTGCCGCGCGCGATTGCTTTTACCAAAGTTAGATTAATATTACCTTCTAGAAATCTTCTCGGATATTACCTCAGCGTCTCGACCGTGAATATCTACGATTATGGTAATATCCATTAGGACGTATATAACGTCGCGATATTCGATTCTTGATATGGAATATTTATACTGATCGTTCTCCGCGTTATGCGTAAATGCGATAATCGAATTGAAGAGAGTTTGTGTTATGTTATCTCCGCCGTAAACGAACCCGGCGATAACTTATCGTTTCTCTCACTCTCTCTCTCTCTCTCTCTCTTCGCGCTTTGGCGCGAATTTCACAGTTTTAATTAATTATCCGCACTGGTTGCGGGCGCGCGTGTTCCCGAAACACAAGAACGAGAAGGGTACTTTTCGCGCATTACCATCGTAATTAACTAATTTGCTTTAAAAATTGGCTGCCATCGAGGGAAAGAGAGAGAGAGAGAGAGAGAGATACAGCTTGCGCGCTCGCGGAAGTAAATGCGCGAGTTCGTACTATCGAGCTGGCGCTGTAATTTCGCGTATTTCCTGCCGCTGGCAACGACATGAAAATGCAAACATGCCCTCTCACCTCGCTCGCCGTTTGTTCTCGTTTATCCTCATTGTGCGCGATGACAACGCGCCGCGCTGTGGCATCACATCCAGCTTCCGGCCTGCGCAGTCACTGAATTAGATGTGTCACCTGCGAATATCATTAACGGCCCTTAGGATGCAGCTGCGTTCCTCGTCCCCTTCCCCCTTCCCCGCACAAGCTTCCTGCTTTAATCCCGAATAGGCAAACACGCCGCGCACTAGCGTTCGCACGCGCGTTCAACCCGCCCGATTTCATGTCGCCGAAGAACCGCCCGGCTAAATTATACGCGAGAGAGCTAACGATTATTCCGAGAATAATTATACCGCATTAATTACCGAATGTTCACGAGTTCGTCATACAATTTATTTGGTAAACATCATAATACCAAGCTTGTAAATGCGGTCATAACACGGCAATTTATGGTTGTATATTGAGAAACTTTACATTCGCGATGCACCGTGTAGTTAAAACAAATTATATTTTCTCTCACAGTCAAGTGACGATTCGATATTGAACTAATTAGTCAATATATACGCGTCGCGTATATAAACGAGCGGAAAGAACGCGAGGTTCATGTTTATTCGAAGCGCAAAGTCGGTGGTGCTTTTAAATGCTGCCGGTATCTATCGGCGCTCATCGATGTCAGACGCGTGTGACAGAAAAGGGAGAAAGAGTATAGGGAGGTTTGTCCAGTTCTGTCATAGTCGGGAGTTGTTAAAGCGCTATCGCGTGATTAATCTCCCCGGCTGCATTTGCGGCCGCCGCTGCGAGATTCTCGCGACTGACATCAACTACCTACGTTACTTGGGAGCGTCACAAATGCGGAGGTCAGAATAACGTCGTGCACACGTCGCGTCGCTAACGTGGCAGCGTCACACGACGTCCCTTAAGAGAGTACGACAGATATGACAGACTGTGCACTTCCGATAAGTATCCTTATATACATACGACGCGTATCTGTCCGAGAGAAATGCACAGCTCTTGCGTCTTTTCTATTGCGATACTGAGTTTCAAGTTTGTTCGACAATTCTGTTTTAAACACGACATGTACGAATGTAAAAAAATAATTTACGACACGTCAAAAACGTAAATTCGATTCGCTCACGCGATTTTATACTTCGGACGTAAACATATCGAGCTGTCGCGATTCTAAAATTTTTTCCAAACTCCGTTTTCAAATCCGAGGTCTCTCGCAACAAAAATATAAAAAACTTTCTGAAGTTTCTCGATACGAATGAATTTCTCACGGAGAATCTCTCGAGAGCCGCGCGCCACGCTGGCCTTAAAGTCACAGTACCGTTGGCCACCTGTGCTACCGATAATAATTTTACACCGCCACGTCGATTAAATCATAGTCACCGTAATGGCGGTCGGTGAGGCGAGGCAAGACGATAACCGTATAAGCCGGAGATCGCGCGTGCGCGCGCGCGCGCCGGAGGGCGAGGAGGGCAGATTCGCGTGCAATTACGTTTGTTTGCTCGGAGAAGCGAAGCCTCTCTCTCTCTCTCTCTTCATCTCCCGTCACGTCCACGAGGCCGGTAATCCCGGGCTCCATTAAGATTCCTGGGGCCACGATCGATCTCCCTTGGAGATACGACTTCGACCCTCTTCAACGTCTCGTCTCGCGCGGTTCTGCTCTCTCTCCGTGCTTCTCCGTGCGTCTCCCGGCGCCGCCGCCGGTTTTCTTCCTCCTCTTCCGCTGACCACGCGCGGCTCGTTCGATTTCGCAAACGGCGCCGTGGCTTTGTTGCACCGTTTCAAGGTCAATCGCTTGATCCGGGAAATATCCTCGCGCGCGCGGTGGCTATACCTCATTTACGACGGACAGGCTTAATGCAGCCGGAACGGGAGGCGGAGGCTGCAGTGTAATGGTTCAGCAGCATTCCGCCGAATCGCCGCCGCCGCCGCCGCCGCGGTCGCTGCTCCGGGATTAATAGGTTGACCCAGAGCGAGCATTCTCTCTCTCTCTCCTGTCGGAGTTCTTGCGGATAATACCTAACGTGTGCGTGTAAGGGGTGGAGAGAATAGTCGCCCTTCTCCATCACGGACAAGTTTTGCGCGGCGCGCTGTTGCACGAAGCTGAAAAGCATTTTTCATGCTTTTGTATTTTAAATTGCGGTTCTCCTCGGTCTGGCGATTTCAATTAGGATCGCGTGTCGCTTTCACGTAAGCTGTATATAATGTGTAGAATCTAAGAAATCCCTCAGCTAATCTCCTTTTCTTTAATAATTAATCCTGTGTGCGTATGTAAGAGACTGTTCTTTTGAAGACTGATATAAAATTTGAAAATAATAATCATGTGACCTCGCGTAATTCTGTGAATAAGATCTCGATAAAGAATTCTCTATCGCGAAAAAACCACATACGTAACGCAAAATGTTTAAAACTGTGTTGAAGACATTTGCGTGTACTTGTGTGCGTACGTTATAAATCGCGCGCATAAGTCAGAAAAAATATACAGACGCGCACCTACGAGATGTCAGTTCCCAGATGCGGTTTTGGTGATAAGAGGTACAGTAAATTCGTTCATTCGCCGGACAGTTTACCTAGGCAAAATGACAAATTGCAACGGGACAGATGCTGCGAAGATAAGTAAGGGATGCGGTAGTAGACACAGTTGAAGTGCCAGTTGTTTTTGCGCGCGAACCTCGACAAATCATTGGCGTACATCTGCGCAAATATATCGCGTTCGCGAAAAAACGCTGTTGTGTGATTTATAATTTTTTCCCTTCGCAGTATTTACGTATTTGCAATGTGCGTCAAAATTGCTTGCCGAAAACGTAAGAGGCGGCAGGAATTTGTCATTTAAAAAGATTGCATTAAAAAAAACTTGAGATATATTTTTTTAAACATTAACAATAATAAAAAATATAACATTGTATTTAATTTTCTACAGTTGCCTATATCTGATTTTTCTTTTCACATCTCGCAAACAATTTGTGGTTTTGTCATAATAGGTACACTCCGAACTGACAAAATAAATTCGAAATGCAGATTTATATTGTTTTATTTTATTTGCAGGTATCAAATTGTTGTCTCAATTGCAGTTAACAAATTGTTAGAAACAAATTTATTGCCCAATAAAAAAAAATAAAACGATTTCCTTGCTGTAACACATGTGCGAGATGTCACCTACATATGATTTATTGTCATCAAGCACATATATACGTGTGAGCATGTGTGTGTGTGTGTGTGTGTGTGTGTGTGTGCGCGCGAAACTATTTTTAATATGAACGTAAAACTTTCCAACGTAGACATCTCGGCGCCGGTATTTTATTCCCGGAGAAGGAGTTAGTTCTGTGAGCCAAAATGTTACAGTAGAAAATATCCGCGCTTTTTCCTAAAAACATGTTGATCGCGTGCCAACATTGTGAGCGTTCACGAAATAGATAAGAATAGTTTCGTTCCTCTTGATTTGGTCGATATACAACATAGAAAATTCAGCAGACAGAGAGAAGAGAGAGAGAGAGAGAGAGAGAGAGAGAGAGAGAGAGAGAGAGAGAGAGAGAGAGAGTTCATTTTCAAATACTTCAGATTATAATACAATACTTTTTATAATTTTGATACGTACAGATTTAAAATAATAATATCTCGAATTCGTCTTGACCGCGCGTTACCCTCATCTTACCGGCGACATCCAATTATCGCTTGTCCGCGGAAAGGCATCGACCGCCGGATGAGGTTTGACGTTCGCGTCCACACAATCGCATCCGGTTACGCCTCGGAGATTCCTCTGGTAGTGCGCCAATCCGATTACCGGAGAGAACCACGGAAGTCCCGCGAACGGAGGCAGAAAGAGCAATCCCTTTTTCGATCTACGTCTAATACAGCACCGATAATCTAATACCGCGCTGGTTGTGATGAACCTTTGCACCTTCGTCTTCATTACTTCGTCCAACCACGCCTCGTTCGTTCCGCGGGAGATCGTTGATCCCCGACGTTCAGCAGCGGCTGAACGATCTCGCTCTACCGCGCAGCTCCCCCGATATCTTACTTTATGTTTCCGGGAAACCGCCTATACGCAAGTGCTTCTTATATTACTTCAATCCGCGATTCAAGTTCTGAAACGCTACGCGTTCGCCGGTTTGTTTCCCCGTCTATTTTTGCAAGATATATAGTTATTGCCGGTTCGCAAACTTCGTGCGCTCTTATTGGAACAATTTCGCGACTATTACTCTCGTATTCCCCACGTCGGACTGGTCGATGTGATCTGATTATTCCATACCGCTGATAACGAAGTTCGAAACAAATCAACAAACACGAACGATACCGCAGATTTCTCTTTGGCATCGTTGAACAGCCTTCCTCCTCCTCGGGAAGGAATCTCTTCGATCTCTCAGTCAGCTTTATGCAAATATTTTCCAGAAGCCAGTTATGATTATTACGATAAACTCGTATTGACGAGACCGCGGAATAAGCTCCTAAATTCCAAACGGCGCGTGTAATTACCGCGGCTACGAATACGTCGGCGCGATTCGCAAAAAGTTCTGACGTCCCCTTATATTCCGTTCGTCGATTTTAATGGGGTTTCCTCTTCCTTCTTCTCCTCCTCCTCTTCTTCTCGATAAAAAGTATTCCTAACGGCATTTCTTCACGACATATACATACACCATTTACGGATCCCGGCCGTGTCGTCTTTGTCCGCCCGCGAAAGGAAAAGTTTGAGACAACTTGCGGACGCGAGGGACAGACTTTCCAAGAGTCGGCCGCGGATTACGCGGCGATTTTAAACTCATTTCGATGTGGGATTTTTGTTTGCCGAGAAAACAACGGACTTCCACTTTGTCCTCCCCTCCTCTCCCTCCCTCTCTCTCTCTCTCTCTCTCTCTCTCGTTTCTACTCCGTCTCTCTCGCCTTATATTCTTGCACGGCACGTTTTCGCCGACGACGTCCTCGAAGGATAAAGGTCGAGAACTCTTCGACGTTCTTCGACTTGACTCCCGTATTTTCTTTCCCCCCTCCTCTCTTTCTCCCGTCGTCGCTTTTTTTGCGCCGGCTGGGAAAACTTCTTACATATTTTATATTCCGCGCCGATGTCTCGTGTTCTCGCCGCCGCGGGATTAACCGGGCATTAGCGCTACGCTCGCGGCGTGCGCCGACGTTTTTTTGATTTACCGTCGCGCGTCTATTTCGAGCGGCTACTCCTCAGTCTCTCTCGCTGTACAAGATGCTCGCGTTTCTTGCCCGGGCTCTCCCGGGAGTCGAGAAATGATCCTTTGCTTTCTTGTCGACGCGGCGCAGTTAAGCTCACGCAAGAAACCGACGGAGCATCGGAATGCATCGACGTATTCCATCTGACAAAAAAAAAAAAAAAAAAAAAAAAAAACACTTTCTTCATCTTTAATTCAAGGACTATTTGTATAATTTTGTTAAAAGTTATAATTTCAATTTTAACATACATATGCATAAGTTTGTTTAAACTCGAGTAACATTCTTTTTGAGAACAAAACTTCTTTTACACCACACAAAATGTACAGGATCAAAGAAGTAACGACGCGAGAAAGTGGAAGAGACTTCGCGCGTGAAAGTTTAATGTAGTAATTGCGATTCGGGAGGACTTTCGGGAGGACGAAGGCGAATTTCATCTGTTGAGTGCGCGAACCAATTATAAAGTCTTATCCGATCCAGGACTAATCGAATATCGATCCGTGCGTCTCTCCCTGAAACAGGATTTAATTTTACATCCCCGCGAGAGATATCCGGCCGGGAGAGATCATCGGGAGGCCAGAAATAACTTTCGCGAGCAAAGTGTACGCGAGTTTTATCAGTTAAACGCGCGGCCAATTGTCGCGTCCGTCTCTCGTCGACCGCTTCCCCTTTTGAGTGGAAATATCGACTGGCAATCCCGCGGGTTAAGTCACGGAATCTGCTATAATCTCGTCCGGGAAAAAAGAGAGATAGAGAGAGAGAAAGAAGAGAGAATACAGTCCGACGCCACGTCTCTTCCGTCGTTCCGCGCGGCGATCTCATTAATTGGTCGAAAAAGTTCCGTCGAGCTTGCGAGGGTGGGTGGCGGATTGCCCTGTCGGGAAGCTTTCATCCTCTCGAAGCTCTCTCGCCCCGGAGCAACCTGTCATGGAACGGAATGCGCCAATAATGCGGCCGCGACGTAACGGCCAATCGCGCAGTTCCTCGATCTGCCCCTCGATTCAGTTGTGCGCGAGAGTCGGCTCGCGATCAAAACGCGCACACGCTCACGTAGCACAGACACAAAGGAATAAACGCGCGCACAGACGCGCGCATGAAGAAAAGAGTGAAACGTGTATACGCACACACACGCGCGTCGTATTCCCGCGTACTTGTACGTGCGTGCGCGCGCGGCACGGCGGAATTAGTCCGGCGGTCGATGAGGAACTATTTTCGGTATTTCTAATTCCGGCTGGCTGAAGAACGCGAGCTGCCGGGAGCGAGAAAGGCCTGGAGGTGGCTGGAGTCCTCCGAAGTAGGAAAGAAAGAGAGAAGAGAGTCTGGCAGGAACTTTTAAATTAGAGTTTTGACTGGACGCATCGAGACGGACTTAATGTGATTTTGGGTCGGCTGGAGGGATGGTAAGGGGAATCAAAGGGCGCAAGGGGTGAATTCGGATATCCGCTGACATCGGGCCTGCATCACGTCTTTCGATACTTCTCCTCTCTTTCTCCCTCTTTTTTCCTCCCCGTACATCTCTGCGGATTCGAACCCCCTCTCGTTCCCTCGAGGAAAAAAAAAGCGAGATCCGTTGAATGAGACCGATTGACTCCATCGCCTCGATAAAAGGGACGTTGAATCGCGCCAGGAAATTCCGCCCGTCGCGTTTTTCCTGCCATCGGATTCTGACCGAAGCGGACGGGTAAAAAGAAGTTGAGGGCTACGGATGTGTGGAGAAAGAATTGCGCGCGGGGGATGGTCACATCGAGCCAATGGCTCGACCGAACGAGGCTCGAAAGGGCGACTCGTTGATGTTGCGTCCGTAATGAGATTTTTGTTTGCCTCAGATTTGAAGCAAAGCGGATTTGGTGAACCAGGAGTTGCCAATAGAATAACAATGTGGCGTACTCTACGTGCGATGCCTCGGCACTTTAGAGAGAGAGAGAGAGAGAGAAAACTAAATCTGAAATTTTTGGTTAAAAGCCACGTGGAATTCCATTTCTTTCCATTATCTCGTTCATTTGTCGTATATTAATTTTTCTTCAAGTTTGTAATAGTTTACTTATCTTTGAAAAACTATTGATTGCACGCGCGGATATTGCACGACGGATCTCTGGTAATCATCAAAGGAACGATCTTTATCGCACTGTCGTTTTTCAGCGACATGCCAATAAAATGGTGTTGTCGCCAATTTCTTGAATATCTCCGGCGCGCAAAGAGGAATTCGTCGATTCTTCGAATGATTTCGTTCCACGGACATTCGCATTTTAACCGTCGCGATTTATTGAACGACGGCGGGGCCGTTCTGCAATTTCTCGAATAATAAAACCGTAGTAAATACTTCACGTCGGCGCGAAACACGTCGGAAACGAGAGATTCAGTTATTTTTAACTGAAAACGCGAAGAAAATCCTTCCAGAATGCGTTGAAATATAAAAGCGAATGTCACGCCTATAAATATTACACTTCGGCCACTTTTTGCCGATAAAAGATTCAAGAGACGCTTGAGCTCTGATATTTTCCCGATGCGATCCCGTCGCGACACGCGCGTTTGCAACACGCGTTTATCGAATCTGTACCGTCCCACTTGCTCTCGTTACATGAGGAGTTACACGCTTAGATACTCACGTTATCGCGTACTTTATTGCATCACGCGATGCACCATAAATAGAAAGATGTATTTTTAGACGAGCGGTTTTTTTTATATCTAGATGCTAGATCTCGATACTCGCTGTCAGATTTTACAATTAGCGAGCACAATTAAGACAAACGTGACTCGCAGAACTCCTGACTCACGTCGGAAACTTTATTTTATGCGAATCAGTCTCAGGATCATTGATTCGGTTTCCCGTTTCGCGACAATGCCAGTGGCGCGACAATAGCGGTGTAGTCTTGCAAAGTAATCGCGCCTGTCGTTTAAAATGAATTTTCATCGCGATAGAGGAAGATTGCGGGCCCGTCACTTCAGATCGCGCGATAAGAACTGACGACAGTTCGTTAAAAGCCACCGGGCATATCGCGGCCGTCGATCTCCGCAAAGGCGTCATAATCGATCGATACGAGTGTATATAGGTGTGCATCGTTAAACGTGGACGCGTATCTGTCAAACGCGAGTATATTTACATTCAAATCAAGAGCGAATCGGTGCACGGAATACACCATTTCGGTCGATTGAACATTTTGCCAGTCACAAGAATTTTCCAAAGCTGGGATTTGTCAATCTTCTCTTAGGAGAAATACAATAGAAACGCGAAATAAAATAAATCAAGGAAGAAAGTGTAAAGATTCGAACAGTACTGAATTTAACGCTACGAGTAAAAGTGCTTTATTCACTGTTATACAACGTCTTTTAAGTTACAACTGCCAAAGAGACGACTCTGTTGGCTGCTCGCTAGCGATTGCCGTGCTCGCTATTTGCCGGCATTTGTTTTCCCGCGGATCGGTAAACTTCGGCAAGCCCGATTGTCTACGAACGGTGTTTACCGGCAGTTCGTTCACGCAAAAAATACGCGAATCGAAAGAACACGTGTACAGACTGTATAATATTCTGGAAAGTTTCTTACAGAAGTGTATACGCACGAACATAATTATATGTGTATGTGCTTTCTCTCGTCAAAAATATAGAATTTTGTTGAAAAGTTGTGCAATATCGTGCAATATCGAATAGGATTACTGCGGCACCACCAAATACCTACCTCGGAATAGATTTGACTCACGCTGTGCAACTCACGCGGATATCGCGAATTAACCTTCAAAACAAAATCTTGGCGAACGATCGCTTATTCCTCCACGAAGCTTTCGCGCTATGTACCAACGGGTGAATAGCGAGTGTAACGAGATTATGTTGCAAAATTGTTTCCACGCGTGATATCCTTTAGAAATCGCGCTGCTCCGTGGACAGCGTAATTATCATTAATTACAGGGGGGACAGGATAATAACTGACCGTGAATATATCCGCACGCAAAAACTCGCGCGCACAACGCGTGAGTTTTCTTTCGTGGCGCCGTGTGTGTTACGTTTCATATCGTTTCCGCGATCGCGAGACAATGGATTTCTCGTTTATCGGCCTGACCTAATCTGCCGCGCCGCAGGTGCGCATGCAAAGCTTTACCACGCTTCTGCCCTCTCGTCCGCAGATAACGCACTTTCTCCGTGTCTGTAATTATTGTCGGTTATGCACATACACCGACTCTTTGAGCGCGCGATAGGGTTGGACTTATTCAAAATGCACCCCCCGAATTGTTATCTCGCGTCCGACATATTAATATATCGCGTTGCGATGCTTGTTATGCCGCGTGCTGCGAGTACGGTAACTTTGTTGCGAGGCTTCACGTGAAGTACGTCCGACATGTGCTACACATTGTTTGAAATTTATACTACAATGAATTATATTACAATGTTAAATTTGATAAGTCAAGTATCAAAATAAGATACTTGATATTCTGTGTAATGTGACGTTGAAGATACATTTGTATTTAATTTATTTTATTTAAACCGACGTAGGCCATTTGTAGAAAATTTGTGTATTAATTATGACATA